>ML769663.1:0-80908 GCA_009733575.1 Gymnopus androsaceus JB14 | reverse complement strand
TTAGTGTAGAAAGATAAGCATGTCATAGCTTACTGTAGCATTCCTCCAGCTACCGGCTTCGCAGGAGTGACAACAATGGCTACTATGGTAGCAACTACTGCGATTGGGAGAGTGATCCAGAAGCACCACTGTAACGGAAGAAAGGGTCAGGTTACTGAAACATGACTGAATCCAACTGACTCTCCAACTAGATCGTTCAGCCAGAACACCACCTATCACAGGGCCTACTGTATATCCTACAGCGATGACCCCGGCAGCGACACCGATATACTTGCCTCTACGGATGAAAACAAAAAGATGTCAAGAATGCACTTGGGATAAGCAAAATAATTTACCTTTCTCTCAACGGCACAATATCGTTTCGAAAGTGAGATGGCTTTGCAAGTGTAGTCTCAGTGATACAATCCGACGAGATACAACACTTCCATAATCCATGCCCATACACTTGCTAGTATCGTCTCAGATCTGCTGTTTACTATCCTATCGATTCTACGAATCTCGGAACACCACTCGAGAATCTAGCGCCCAAGTAGCGCCCAATGAATTCTACTAACACCCAACCAACACCCCTCCAAGGAACATTTAGTGGTTCTTAACCGCAACGTTCCTTGTAGACTGCTCCAATCTAGATCCATTCATTCCAATTTCTGTGTAAACGGACGCCAACCGACATAACGTGAAATCTCTTACGCATCGATCACTGTATATATAACCCAAGTTCAAGTAGTTTCTTCACTATTTCGATGGCCACCGCTACTGCCCCAGTAGCTTTATCAGAAAACTTATCTCCACATCCCCCTGACGCTCAAATCGTACATGAATCCAAAGACAAACCTTTTGAATTGACAGACCAAACAAACCTTTTGCCCGTCCGACAAATCATCACGGTCTTTCTAGCTTTATCGTTGTGCTCCGTAGTCACGTCTCTAGATTCTCTCATAGTTTCAAGCTCCCTCGCCACCGTTTCCGCCGTTTTCCACGCGGGTGCGGTGTCCTCTTGGGTACCTGCCGCATATCTCTTGACATCAACTACCACTCAACCTTTTTATGGACGCTTCAGCGATATTTTTGGTCGGAAGAATGTCCTATGCCTCGCCATGTCCATCTATATCTTGGGAAACCTCATTGCAGGATTTTCAAAATCGATTATTCAGTTGATTGTGTGTAGAGGAATCGCCGGCGCAGGAGGTGGTGGCATCAGTAGCATGGTTCAAATTCTGATCTCGGATATTGTGCCGCTGAGAGAAAGGTAACCTATTTTGCTTACCCCAAGTGCATTCTTGACATGTTTTTTTTCCTTCCGTCACAGAGGCAAGTATATCGGTGTCGCTGCCGGGGTCGTCGCTGCTGGGTATACAGTAGGGCCTGTGATAGGTGGCGTTCTGGCTGAACGATCTAGTTGGAGGGTGAGTTGCTAGATTCAGCCGTGTTTTGTGTACTAACCTGACCCTTTCTTTCCGTCATGCCCAGTGGTGCTTCTGGGTTACTCTCCCACTTGCAGTGCTTGCTACCATAGTGGCTATTGTTGTCACTCCTGCGAAGCCGGTAGCTGGAGGAATGCGACAGTAAGCGATGGCATGCATATCTTTTTGCGCTACTACTTACTCCACTGATCTGCAGAAAACTCAAAATCATCGATTATGCTGGTATTGTCCTTTCACTGGGAGGAGGGGCACTTATTATGCTTCCTCTCATTTGGGTAGGTGTAACCCGCTCCTTATGATCTTTCTGATAACTGGAATAACTTTCAGGGAGGTGTATTACATCCATGGGTAGGTGTAGCCCATTCATTACGACTTTTACGATAACTTTCTGCTTTTCAGAAATCTGCTATCGTTCTGGCTCCACTGTGCTGTGGCATTTTCGTTGTAGGGCTGTTCTGCATCTGGGAGTGGAAAGGAGCAAAGTTGCCAATTATTCCTAGTACGTCCAAGTTCGGTTGATTGTCGTTCGACATCTAACACTTGGGCTCATCGTTTCGTTCGCAGTGCGCATTTTCAAGCACTTGACGGTCACTGGAGTTTATATATGCATGTTTGTGAAGTAAGTTGATCACCGTGTTCTATGACAGACTCTTTAAGGAATAACGCTTTTGCTATTCTCTCCTCCCATTTTATTTCACAGTGGATTCATCTTCTTCTCGGCACTGTACTATCTTCCTCAATTTTTTCAAGTTGTTCTTCAATACTCGGCTACATACTCTGGTGAATTGGTTCTTTGATTTTAGTGTTTTGAAATTTTGATTTCTATCATCCTGAGTAGGTATATTCCTCATACCAGTTGTTCTTAGTCAAACATTTTCAAGCTTGCTTGCGGTAAGTTTGGCCTTCTGATAATCCCTTTTACTTGGCATTTACCATCCCTCTCTCTTACCTCTAACCAGGGCTTTTCCGTTAGTCACACAGGAAAATATCGGACGGTGACATATTCTGGCTTTACACTGGCGGCCATTGCAAGTGGATGTATCTCCTTATTCACGGTGAATACCTCCCATGCGGTGATGGTAGTTTTGATGATTATAAACGGAGCTGGGCTTGGAATGGTACGTCTATTAGTACCAGTATCTACTATTTTATCGTGTCAAGTTGACTGACAATTAAAACGCTGGTATTATGCGGCGTCTTTAGACGATGCAAACCACGACAGTGGCCGCTCAAGCTAGTGTAGCAAGGAAGGATATGTCGATTGTTACAGCTGTGCGGAACGTGAGTGCATTCGTTTGGAGACGCTTCCTTTGATTGGCTTGCATACTAATTCCGAGTCATTTACTGCATAGTTCATTCGTATGCTAGGGGGAGCTATTGCCTTGCCTGCAGCTTCTTCGTTGCTGTAAGTGCATTCACCTCGCTATGCGAAATAAGTTAACAATTATCAAATTCTGCAATGTAGAAACAATGCTATCCGAGAATCCATGGTCAACCTCGGCCTTCCTTCTTCAACGATCACATCTATCATCAACAATCCAACCTATCTCAACAACTCATCCAACCTATCAAGCCTAGGTATCTCATCCTCACAAGCGGCAGATATACTCTCCAAAGGATATACTCAGGGGTTCAAAGACATCTTTTTGTTGAATGCGGCTCTAGCAGCGACAGCGACGGTGGCTAGTGCTGTGATGATTAAGCATAAAGAGCTTCTGCGGGGGGATGAGGAGAGGTTGAGAAAGGAGGTGAAGGATGGGATGGATACCGCGAAGGCTAGGGCTGTCACTGGGGATGAAGAGAACAGACTTGGACTGCCTGGCTCGCATCAAGTTGAAGAGCAGATTGAGTTGGCATCCGCCGTTTCTGCCACTAAACACGGCATTGACGATTCGAAGGTATGATTCGGATCGGTCGGGTCAGTGCCGGTATAGCGATTATCCTCCACGGTTCAATATTGAAGGTGTACTTGTAGAATCTTACCGATCTTGATCAGAAGTTCAGAAAGTGTACTTAGCGTGATTAGTCGCATACAGACGTGTCAGTCTTTTCAGGGTTCTTTTTGGATCTTCTCTGGTGGTAGTAGATGTCCTAGTCCAGCTGGCTGGGATCGACCACGTAAGCCCATTACAATGATCCTCGTATTTTACGGTTGTGTCCTGTTACAATTCTCCTTGCAGTTCACCTCCCTAGTCTCCTTTTAAATGGTTGAATTGTTTCATTATAATGGGCTTCCTGTCTCTCCTTGTCCCATTATAATGGACCTTTTGTCCATTTCCAAATATTATTACTCCATCCCACTCGGGAAACTAGTAGGAAAGCCAGTCTAGGGTTCCTTCGCTAGTTCTTTGAGGTGGCTGCAGCTTCAGTGTGCCCATCGAGGAGAGAATTTGTCAAACCTCAAAGGCAGGCTTAGGCCGCGGCGGCGCGTTGTGCTTAACTAGGTTGGGGTGATCTTGCCATGAAAGTCAATCGATACTGAGCACTTTAATCGTGCAGATTTGTTGTCGGAACAAAGTGCACACATCCGTATGGATCGTCAGTGTATAACGAGTCTGCCTAGGGGAGACTAGGAACAAAGTTGATTTCGGTATGCATTTATTGAACACTTCCTTGTACTTGAGCCAAACTTGAGCCTAACTGCTTCACTGTCAGTGCTGCCGCCAATTTGCCCATTCTCTGATGTTATGTTACCTTGGGTCCGTCGTGGGGGTGCTGCTCCGACTCCAGAGAGTGTCAGAATGCTGTGTATCACTTGTATCGAAACCGTACTAGACGTCAATTCTATATATTGCGAGACGGAGTTCTCATCCCGTCCGTTTTGAATCTACAATTTATATACTTAAGTACTTACTGCAGGTGCTGTCAAATTCTCCCGCTGCTGGTCAGGTCCCAACCCGTCACAAATATCCCTTCTTTGCCGGCCAAAGAAAGGTTTAAGTTTGTTTTATTGTCCTCTTTATACATAAATTACAACCTTTACTATCATCCATGCGCTCCAGCCTCTCAGCCACGCTCTTCCTCATCCTTGCCGGTATTGCTTGCACTGCATTTGCTTCACCTCTGGTGAGTAGCACTTGAAGCACATCTTTGCGAAGACACACTAAGCTTATAGCGGCCCAACGATTTCTATCTAGAAATCAAACGCTCGAGACTTGGAAATACGAGACTCGGACCAATTAACCATCACTTGGCTTGTATCCCCTCCCTTTGCGCACTTGGTTAGCTTGGGTTCTTCTCCAGAAGTTGTATATATAAATTAAGCTAATCACAAATCCAGCATTCTAGGTCTCTCAGGCCTCTTTCTGCTGCTTCCCCGGACCCTCCCCCTTCGGCTCCTACAAGCGACGATATAGCAGTCATTCAAATAGCTACTTCTCGCTCATTGCTATACGGACGAGGTTCGCCAAAAGATACTCGAACTCACTTGTTTGTAGGAAATGTCCGTTTGATTGCCTTGTTTTTTTTCTCAAGCTGGACTCTGAACTTGAATATCTCTTAGCTTCCATCACGGGTCCGATGGCAGGATCTGAAAGATTTATTCAGCAAGGCTGGGACTGTTCTTCGTGCAGATGTATCACTGGGCCCCGACAATCGATCTCGCGGCTACGGAACTGTTCTCCTTGCAACCGCTGAAGACGGCCGCAGGGCTATAAAAATGTTCAATGGCTACTCATGGCAAACTAGAGTCCTTGAAGTCCGACCAGGCTCCTCCTGAGAATGAAATCTTGGGATCTGTAAAGGGTCTCCGAGTCACAAAAGTAGCTAATAGGGATGTTTTGCTGCGGCAAATTTTGCTGCTCCAAAATTTGCCGTAATATATAGCAAATTTGGCCGCACCTCATAGAGTTTGCACTACATCATGCCATAAAAATTTGCCATAAAACTTGGCAAATTTTGCCTCTGCCACTGGCAAATTTTGCCGCAGCGAAACATCCCTAATCAATATCTGGAACTGGCTTTTTCCCCTGTAGTAGAGGCTTTACTACATAGTACCTCGTAGTCCTGTAGTGCGCTGTAGTAAACATCAGATAATTATCAGACTGTTGATGGAATTGAAGCTTAAGTCTCGGTTATTGTAGATTTTTGTCATCATTTGACGTTTCATCCATTGCCGCACATTCAAATTGTCCTTCCCACCTTATTTTTTTTCTTTCTAAGTCCCTCTGGATGGAGCATATGTAAGGGATGTGCTAGCCTCTCCTGCACTCCCGCAACTCTTCCTTTGACTCCCATGCAACGACACACTTTCATCTGCTCTGTCTATATTAGCATGTAAGTCATTGTATAGTTTACTGGAGTCCTTCTATACTCATTGTGTTCTTCTCTCTCTCTAGTGTATTCAATCATTGTTCTCGCTTCTAGATCCTATAATTCTGAGTCCTCTACCTAAATTTATATTTACAACTGTAAAATTGTATTATTATGTCGTAGTAGAATAAGTATACTGTACTCTTCCGACCAACTGTTCACAGATTTTGGAAAAATGCAAAATAAAAAATACCAAAAAAATCCGAAAATTCAAGAAAAAATTAAATCCGATGTCCAATTTTTTGGACGTGACGCGTGACTGAACAGTTGGTCGGAAGAGTACAGTAGTCAAATAGATTCAGCGGGATGGAGGACTGGAGCAAGCGGTAAATGCGCCGCCAGCATATGAGACCTTATAACGATGATTACATTGATTAGACGTATGGCTAATGAGATAATTTTGCATGGTTCTTTGATTAAAAAAAGGTTTAGCTTTTGCTGTTGGGAATCCTTTCCAGGCTCAGGCTCACCCCCTTTTTACGCAACATTCCCTAATTCAAGTCATACGTAGAACCAGAAGTGAAGAACGAAGACTTTTATAGAGACTTGTCCGCATACTTATTTGGGATTTCACGCTTATTCGGCAAAGGGTTAGATACTCGGAAATATCGACGTCCATCCTTATCTAGCCAATCCACAGCCTTAAAATAATGAATAATATAAATTATCCTCACGACACCGTATATTATTGTCTCGCAAGTCACATCAATGTATCATAGTTTGCTAGCTTTTACGAACACTGCCATCACCCATGCAGGAACAGGAGGGCAGTTCGCTGGCTTTGGTGTGTTCGTACCAGTGCCGGACTCCAGTTTAATGTCAACTGGCCAATCAGGAATCGAAGGCTCCGTCCACTTGTCCCAATGAGCTGACACCAAATTTTCGAGGCAGCCTATGCCATTCAAATTATAAGCTCCAGATTCGCGCAAGATGAATTATGAGTAAATGTAATTACCCAATGGAGCGCAAAACGCTTTAATTCCTAACGAGTTTGTCCCATGCACCGGTTTCTCTTCATGTTCGGAAAGAGGCAATTTCGACTCCGGAAGGTACTTTGGCGGGATGAGTAGCTGATAACTGTTGGACACCTTTTTGCTATGTTGGATGGAAAAGAGCAGGGTGTCTTTTACTGTTTTGCCCGCGTTTTGGAGGTATTTCGCGAGTTCGACCGGGGAATGGTATGTTGGACTTTTACCCTTCTCTGTGGGCTTCACGTATATCTTTTGAACAGAAGATACGAGGAAAAAGTTAGCCATTGACTGCTCACTGTATTGAAACGTCTTACCATTGGAACTGTCTTCAAAGCCTTCTCACTGGCGGCAGCCACACACTAGAGGAACAGTATGTGTATGGCTCTGTGGCGGCTCAGATACCGATACTCACCTCCATATACGAAGGGTCTACGGGCAAACCTCCTGCAGATGGCAACATCCTAAATTTTGGTGAAAGATACGCCCCTTCACCAATCGACGTTGCAGTCGCCGGGATGGCCGTGAGATACCCGTATTCGTTATATTCCTTGGCTTTTGGCTACAATGGCGTGGTTGTCAGAAATACTTTACAGTAGAAACCATCGCCTATGGCCCATTGCTCACCTCCGAAACATATCGCATACCCAATAATCTCAAATCGTCAAATTCATCTATTGCGTTATAGGGTTTTCGCTGGAGGTTTTCCTTCGTTTTGACCTTGAATGGGGGAAGCACCAACACGAATACTGCTTGAACCTGATAGTCCGAGATTGATACAAGTGAAGAGAAAAAATAGGGAAGCGGTGGAAAAGAAAGTAGGCATTATGAATGACTTGAGTTAGTCGCGAAGGTGTGGAGTTTTTACACAGAGACCAGCTCTGGTGTAATAATGGGTGGTGAAGAACGCACTAGGCGGGGAAACGTAGATCGCGATCCCACTTACGTAATCCCACGTACGTAATTTATTTGGCGTAAACAGCCAAATCGTTGTTTGTTTCGTGTCGGGAGCGGAGAGCGCGGGGAAAGCTCCGGGGAAGAGGTCTAGGCTTGTGCCCGAGCCGATCGCGTCGCGCGCGAGAAGCACCAATTTCATCAGATGACTGAAGGAAGGAACTTTTTCCAGCCAATCGGAACACTTCTTTTGTAGTGGGTCCCTGGAGTGCTCCATATATAAAGCTAAGACTCGCGAAACCGAATTCTCTAGCTTCCCATCATGGTTCGTGCCCATTCTTTAGCCTTAATTCTTAGTCCTAGGTGTGGCCAGCGTATCTGCTCATCAGGAGCCCAAAACAGAAGCCGAGATTGAGACGCAGAGGGCTTTGCAGAGAGCTGCTTATTATGTGTGTAACTAACCCCTTATTATGCTTTCGTTCGTTACTGACGATCTTCACAGTGTGCTCCAGCTGTAGGCGAATTTACTGCGCAAAGGAAACGCGCATGGCAGCAGCAGGTTCTCTCTGGATTGCCGCTTAACCAAGCTGCGTTTGCTCCGTCCATTCCAAGTGCCGGCAACCCTTCTTTACCCACAAACGACGAACTTTTTGCTTCGGAAACTTATGAATCTACATCTACCTCACCTGGAAAGCAGGAGCTCCTATCTTGTAATGTTGTCGAAGAAGAAACGGAAATGCAAAATAATACTTGTGTTCTGAGTGAGTGCATAGATTCTATTGGCGAGAACCAAATCTCATTCCACGACAGCACCTGTTGTGACTGAGGGACCCTACTACCACAAATCTGGTCATCCGATCCGTCAAAACATCGCCGAATACCAAATCGGTCTCCTAACCTACCTCGATATCGGTGTCATCGATGTCAACACTTGCGAGCCTCTACCCAATGTTCTTGTTGATATCTGGCTGGCTAACGCAACTGGTCACTATGCGGGACACCCAGATCCTGCCCCTGAGCTCGTCGATGAGAAACCGCAGGTCGGCGGTAAACGCAATGGTCTTTTAAGTGCCTTTCCCCGCACCAACTTTCACGAGCAGTGGCTTCGTGGCGCTTGGGCTACCGATCAGTCATGGTGTAGCTCGCTTCACAAGTGAGTGTTAATCGAATTCAACGCTAGCTCCATCTAACTGGATCTCAGCAATCTTCCCCGGTTACTACACTGGACGCGCTACTCATGTTCACACCAAGGTCTTCACATCTTGGACCGAGAACCCGAATGGTACCTTTGAAGAGGGAAAACTTGCCCATGTTCGGTCAATTCTTCTTCGAAGATGACCTCAACATGCAAGTAGACAAGGTATTACCATCCATTGATACCTATCCTTTTTATTAACGTTCACGACAGATGTACCCTTACGTCGAGAACCCTATTCGTGACATTCGTGGACGTACCCGCAACTGGCGCGACTCACTCAACATCTTCGAGGACTCGCACGGTCCCGAGGGAGAATACAACCCTGTGTTCAAGATGCATTTGCTCGGAGGTGTGCTTAACCAAGGACTGGTTGGCTTCATCACGATGGTAAGCGTTTTCTTTTCCTTTCCGAATTGTTCTGATATACTGATCACACTACATTCAGGGTATCAACGCAAGTAATGAGCTGGACAACTGGTGGAAAGGCTAAACAACGTAAAGTCTGCATTGATTCAAGCTTGTTCCATTTCCTTATGTTATTTCACGAGAACTTTTGTACATAGTAAGGTTATAATGACGGAACACTCAGAAATTTGTATAATGGAAAACAATATTACCCATTTCGCGCCTCAAAACGCGCTCTTAACAAGCCCCTAAGGACGTTCTTACGACATCTAACGGTCACGTCCTCGCGCTTCCTCCGTCACCGTTTCTTTGCGTTCTGCACTTGGTTTGCTAGCTCACAAGTCCGTATCTCCTTCCCTGTCTCCCTTGTACTCGATTCCTCTCTTCCCTCTCTCCTTCTCCCGTCCTGTCTCTTCCCTCTGTAGCCCTCCCTAACAACTTTCTCCTGCAAGTTGGCAACTGTGGTCCTTCGAGATGCATATTATAAATGATTCACGAATGCCTAGTTAGAATTTATTCCATCATGCAACTTACAGTAAAAGTGCTTGCAAACATCGATTTTTAAATATTATGTCGAAAAAATGCACATAGTAAGCGGACTCGTCGTAATTTCGATTTGAATTATTCCTCATGAGCAACAACCACCATTTCTTTGACACTAAACTCTTCTGTTTCCTCGATGTACCCGCAGGATTCTCGAGAGTGGCTAGAAGTTCGTAAGGCAAACCATCAACATTAACTTTCATGAATGATTCTCCAATGTTGGATGGTAGATTTACGCTCAATGATACACTCTGCAAAGTGCACTTTCAGCGGATCAATAACTCCTTCAATTCGAGTGTATAGGTTGTTTAGCTGGAAACGCTCGGCAGATGAGTGCGGAATGTCATTGAGTATATCTGCATTTGGCAAGATATTCCTCGTACGTAGTTGGGAATCTGGGATATATTTTTCCTGATATCCATAGTATGGTATGATCCTCTGGCTGACTGAACGAGTGGGATCGAATCCGATGGATTCAAGCGTGGAGCGCTAAACTAAGCGCTGATTTCATGAACGTTTAATGATTCGATGTCTACAGAGCTGAGGATAACAGATAAGTAGTCGTAAGTATTAAAGTAATTCTAGTAATATAGAGAGTTGGGTTATATATGCTACAACGGTTTCCTGATCAATTAAGTAGGCTGGCGTCACTGTACCCATTTATGAGCTTCTCGCAAGCGGACTATATCAGCTCTTGATAATCCAGATTCATTACACAGCGATCGGAAGATGGACTCTTCGCGGTCGTAGAGGTCGAGCACGGTGCCGTATTCTGCAACCTTACCTACAGAGAGCGTTGGATTGGAAGTTAAACAAGAATTCCACCATTATACTCACCTAAATCCATGACAAGTATACGGTTATAATGCACTACAGTGTGTATCCGATGTGCGATGCATAAGAGCGTGGAAGAAGCAAATTCGGATTGGATCGTCTGTTGGATCTTCACGTCAGTTTCAACGTCCACGCTACTCGTGGCTTCATCCTACGGGAAAAGTAAGACGAACAAGACAATCGAAACTCTATCAGGTGGACTGACCAGTATGATAATTTGACTGTTTTTCACCAATGCGCGACATAGGGCCAACAACTGCTTTTCTCCGGCACTGAAGTTTGAACCTTGAATGCGGTGAGTACTCGAGCCTTACAGAAAACATACAAGCTAACCTTCATCTCCAATCTCAGAGTCCAAACTGAACCTCAATTCGGCAGGCGATGGATTGCTAGACTGCTCCTTTGGTAACAAACAAGCCCGTTGGAGCACCGAAATCAGCTCCGCGTCGGTTCGCATACCGAGGGGATCTCTACCGAGTTTGAATGAATAAGTGGAACGAACGATATGTGAAGAAGACATACAGGTTTTGTCTCAAAGTTCCAAGGAACAGCGTACTGTCTTGAGGTACCAAGGCCAGCTTGATGCGTAATGTTTCAAGGTCAACACTAGCTGATATCTCGTCCGTCGATCTTAATACTCCCGCCTCGTATCTCGCAAACTCTGGAATGTGGACCATGAGAAGTTGTTGAATGCTAAAGAGGTATCTTACCGCAAGAGCGCTTGAAGAAGTGTGCTTTTCCCTGTTTTGCAAAGCCGTTAAGCTACAAGTAAATTTCCACCAGGGTCAAACGCACCAGCTCCCGTTCTGCCAACAATACCAATCTATAGATTGTCAATAAAGTGGGCATGAGCAACTATTCTGGTGGTCGCACATACTTTTTCTCTTGGTTCCACGTGGAAGCTCACGTCTTTCAGCACGAGCGGAAGTCCCTCTCTATATGCCATATCAACATTTTTGAACTCAATCTCCCCTTGGGCAGGCCAGGAGACGCTCAGTTCGTCAACCGGAGGACTGGAAACAGCTTCCTCGGATGGAAGCTCAGTGTAAACCAAAAGACGTTCGACCGCATTCATATTTTGTTCATTCTGGGTGAATTGATAGATAATCTGAGCTGAAAAAGGGGAGAAAATGAGCCAATTTTCAGAGTTTAATCAAGGCCACTCACAGAAAAGCTGGGCCACTGAAATATCACGACAAGTCAGGGCTACATTTTCCTAAATAAAGAAAAAGATAGATGAACTCACCGCTTAACGAATATGATAGAACAACCCCGATTTTACTCGGATTCACAGAATTCCGGAACCCTGCGGCGAATAGGGCAATCCCCAGAATGAGAACGTTGGCGAATAGCTGCATTGGTAGCATCAGTCTTGAAAAAGAGTAAGCACAAAGGCAAACGTACGTCCAATCGCAAGATGAGCCACCGCTGCAGAGAGATCGTAATATAGTATGCCCGTCCTTCAAGGTCGTATTTCAGCTCGACAGTTTCCATTGAACGGTTCTAGGGACGTAACCTGGTCAGAGAGCACCACCCAAAAGGAAAAGGTTCACATACTTCGTCTCGGTAAGCGCGCACAGTGGCGATTCCGGTGAGTGTTTCTATAAAAGATTAGCAGTCGAACTCTCATTATAACAAGTTCTGAATAGTAATACCTGAAAAGGAACTGTAAAAGTTCGACCGAGCAAGAGAATCTAGGCGTTTAATTTCGACCGAAGTTCGCCGATAATACGCGGAAATAAACCAATAGATAATGCTCATCGGTGCGAAGATGATGCCCAGCAAGGGAAACGTATAGAAAACCAGAGCAACGGTGCCGATTACTGTGCTGAAAATCGTTAGAAACTATCATGTGTGATTAGCGAATTACGAGGAGGCATTATGCAGATGGAAACAGACCTGCATCATGTTCAAAGGAAGGATGGTGTCGAGGGTGTCCTGATCCTTCGAAAGACGGGATAGAATGCGGCCCAAGGGAGTGGTATCGAAGAACGATATTGGAGAAGCCAGAACGTTCTTCAATGCAGATGTGAATAGGTTAAGGCTGCTATGAATTCCTACCACGCTATATCGAGTTTAGCGCGAAAACTCCTGTTGACCATTCAGGGACTCACGCGAATACCCAAGTGAGCATGAAGGAAAAGATGGCTTGACCGGCACCTAACATCAAGACGAATTAAACAGAGGTTACTGATTGAAACCGAGGTGAAGCTTACCGAAGCTAGCGTATAATGCAATGTAGTCACCCTCGTGGAATCCAGGGATGCTCTCAGCGGTCCAAAATCCCAAAAGAAGAGTAGTGCCCACTGTATCTCACTATCGAAAAAAAATTTCTATGAACAGTAAAGGCGAGCACATACCTTGGCAAGCCTGATATATTATTAGCAAGCTGAATATGATTGGTACCCATACAAGCCCTCCAGCAGAAGCGAAGTATCTCTTGTACGTCGTCCAGGTGACGGCGCCGGTATTCCGTTCTTCCACTTGAATCAGAGGGTCGTCGACTAGCTGCTTGAAATCCAAGTCCTGAGTCTTCCTGGTGGTGATCAAAGCTCCTGCGGAGGTCTTTTGCCCATGCGCCTTCATGAGATGATCAAATGTTTCGCTGCGATTCACGAGATCCTAGGTAACCTGCCTAAGAAAGTTACGCACAGCAATGAATGAAAGACGCACTTTATAAGTTCCCTCTTCCTTGATGGAGCCGTCCTGGATGACATAAATATAATCCGTCTTGTCAAGGAAATGCAAGGCATGGGTAACCAGGACCCGCGTCTTATTTGAGAGCGGTCCCGAGAGTATGCAATTTTCCATGATATCCTTCCCGACGTGAGAGTCGACAGCGGAGAGCGGATCGTCCAACAGAGCTATATCGCAGTCCGAATAAGCTGCACGCGCAAGGGACACCCGAGCCTGACAGGTCGCGCTTTGAATAATAATTCATCAACAGAAGGATGTAAAGGATACCTTTTGTCCGCCTTTTAAAAAAAACTCCGTGGTCAGATACAATCACTCAATCCCAAGCCGAAAAACAAACTCACCACTAATGTTGATCCCCTTTTCCCCGATTCTGAGTATGCTCTCCATTTGAAAGAACATTCAAATCATGTGTGAGGCTGCACGCGTGAAATATCTCCGAGAGCCTGGAAGTCGTTAGCTCGTAACTCTTTCTGCGAGTAAGAGTTATCACAAGTACCTTGCCTTGTCTTCTGGCCGGCCAAACATAATATTTTCACGCACGGACGCGTTTCGGATCCAAGGATGCTAAAAGCATGGAAAACACTTAAATAAAACGGATTGTAAAAATGACCGTCTACGTTACCTGTGGAACGTATGCAACTGATCCCCCAAACCGAACCTGTCCAGAAGTCTTTCGCATTTCGCCAATTAGAGCCTGAAGGATTGAGCTCTGCGAGTATTTAATTCAGATTTATCAGTTGAAGTAAATAAATTCCACTCACTTTCCCGGAGCCAACTCGCCCCACAATGGCTACGAAAGCACCTTTGGGTACTGTCAATTTGAGACCTTGGAGCTGAAATGGTTGTTCTTCGGGTGGACTTGAGGAGTCTGGCTGATCAGGATTAACTGTTGGCAACTCAATAGACTCTGTTTTCGTCTCTTCCTTCCTTTCTCCTTCCTTTTTCGTTTTTTCTCCTCCTTTTGTTTAACAGGGTCATCCGGCTTCACTTCCTCGTTCTTTCCCGCAACATCCCAAACGAAATCGCCCTCGCATTCTATTGCGTTTTCGTTTTGTTGGCAGCCCAGTTCATATGCCGGAGGACGGTCTTCTGCGAGTAGAAACTTGGTTATGCGAGTAAACGCAACGAAGATGCTTGATAGACTCGCGAGGGTGATGGGGAGAATGACTAATGGGATTTGGATGAGCTAGCGAGGAGTCAGTTGTGGTTGTTTATGAGAGACGCATGGACATACGTTGAAAAACTGCAAAGAAGTGAATATGATCGCGATGTCAAGGTCATGTCCCGTAAGAGCGTAAGTGACCTGTAGTGAATTATCAGTGTCTTGCCATACTCAAGTTGGAAGCTAACGCACAAATGACAAAACAGAAGCCAAGACTGGGACCAAGGCCATCAAAGCAAATACGCACGCGGTGGAAATCCTACAGTATATCATCACACCGATGAGTTTTCAGTGGAAGTGAGTTTTCAGTGGAAGGTTCTGTAGGAGGCAAGCAAGTACTTACATCGACTTCCGAATAGTCTCCAGCTCTCTTTTCCTCAAATCCGTAATCTTGCCCACATAAAACTTTTCCCAAGCATACAGCTTCAAGAGTCGTATCCCTTGAAGAACCTCTGTGGTTAAACGAACCCTTGAGTCGGTAATTTTGACTCCCTTTTTGCGCTGTGTAAACATGAGTACCACGAGGAGGGTTTGGATTGGAAGACTGAGGATGAGGACCTAAGGGATGCATGTACATGTGAATCAGTAAGTGGATGAATAAGGATGGAAGGTTTATTTACACCGAGTCCAACAAGCGCAGAGTATCCCAGCTAAATTTCACTAACCATCAGAGCAGAAAGAGAAGATGGAAAGAAGAAACAAACCGTGTGTATAAGAAGTCCTACAGCGACAATTATCTTAAAAATCAAAGATTAATCAATGGCCCGTGTCGAACTCAGTACACTCGATTCGAATCTCACCTGTATGGGTGCAACCCATAAGCTACATGTAGGCAAAAACATAATTGGTGAGTGTCCGAACCAAGAAAATCCCGTTGAACAAAGCGCTATATACTTACTGATGTCCCAAAGCGCAAAAAGCATCTATCCTCTCCACATCGGTTGAGATCATGGTGAGGATCTGTCCACTGGGATGTTCACTCCTCGCGCGCCCGGAGAGGCGGAGAGACTTTCGTGTGATGCAACCAATAACCTGGAGGCAAGAAGTGTTACATATAGATACGTTAGTTGAGACGCGGCAAGGGAATTACTCACTGCTGATCTAGCGGTCAGCCCAACACTCATACCGACTGAACCAGGGAAAAATGAACCATTAGCCACACATCAAAGTACCGACGTTAGCCAAAAGAAACATACCCTGCAATGATTGAGCAGTAATCTGCGTACGATGTTTCCGTCAGCCTGCATGAACAGCTAGCGTAGGTATAACACTAACCAAACTAGAAGCCTCCTGAATTACAAATAACGCAAAAGCTAGACCGATTCCGTACCCGATTCCACGAGGTTTCGTGAAACCCGTGGCTTGAGCTTCTGCTTGCTCCCCAGCGGAGAGGTGCGCGAAGACATAGGAATCTACGAGCCATGTCAAGAGAACTCGGTTTAATAGAGGCGTGGTTGTTGTAAGTGTTTCTAAAAAGTGGTCAGCATCGAGGACGGGTCATACGTGAGCATCGAGCAATGAGTGAAGTGCACTTACGGGAAATAAGAGTCAACAATCCGGCCAACCACCATCGCCAGAAGAATTGTCGATGCAGGGCCTTTGGTAAAGATGGAGATGGAGCAGGAGTGGATTTAGGATCCTGGCTTGAACCAAGCTCTCCCTCCTCCTCCCCCTCCTTCTCTCCCTCTCCCTTCTCCTTCTCTTCCGATTCTGCCTGCGTGCGCTGGAACCCCGCGTTCAAAGGTCGCAAGTCCACAGGCGCATCAGAGTAGAAAGTCAGTTCCAATTCGTCAGTAAGGTAGTTGGTTAACCAGTGCGGGGGAAGGCTCCATAGATCTGTGGTAGCGTTGGCTTGGTCCCGTAAACTGAAACAAGCTCAGAGTCCACATACCATCCTGTTCTAAAGGTCTTGAGAACCCAACTTTGAGGATTGGGCTGAGCCAAAGCAGGAGGATTCTTGAGAAGATACTGTGACAGTGCGGGAAAAAGTGAGCGCCACATGAATGAGAACGGAACCAAAACAGAGGAATGAGAAATGACTTACGACGCGTCTCTTTCAGGGATCTCCCTTCCTCCCCCGTAATTTGGAGGAGCGGGCGTGGGGTAAAAGGGGTTCTTTATCAACATGAAAGCAGCTGTGGATACTAAGAATCAGTGTCGACTTATATATCATCCGATTCCGTTGAACATCCGAAGCATATTCAGTGAGCATTTAACGTACAACGTGGTTGATACTACGTGGCTGACCGGCAAGATGCTGTTTGCATTAAGTGCTGCTCAAGCCTTTGAGTCGGACTGACTCGACAGCAGACTCAACAGCGGAACTGTAGGAATGGTGACCCGTCCTTTGAATTCAGAGATGTTTATCAAGTTTATCTTAAACGAGCAGCCAGAAACCGCAAGCACTGAAGGCCAGAATACACTACGGAACTCAAGCTTACCTTGACGCTGTACTTATGGGTTTCAGATATGGTTGAAGTAAAGAAGAAGAAACCGGATGATCCCGAAATACTAGCAAACAAAGGGCCTCGGCTACGCGAACCTTCTTGAACCCACCGTCTTCCTCGCGCAATGCCTTCCCGAGTCGATATTGATTCTTCTCCAAAAAAGTGCATCGAGTCCTCACAAGCTGCAGTCTTCAGCTTGCCACTGGCGCTACCAACTCGGGCCGTGTCCCACCGAAAGGCCCCAGAAGCTTCAGCTTGAACGAAAAAGTTGATAAAGTTGTGCCTACAGCACCTCGAGCTTTTCTATGTAAAACGACGCCAGTGCCAGTGCCCGTAGTCTCTGCTTCAGAATTGAAGGAAGCACCCAAAGCGACACCAAAAGGGCCTCGCAAAAGCTCTGTTATACCAGACGCAGCGGAACCAAAAGCACTGAAAACTCTGGAAATTGATACGACACCGAAGGCTCCCAAAGCTCTTCTCGCCGTCAATTCGTCGCGTAAACAAAGAGTGGTCGAGCGAGCGTATGTAGAGATGCAGGAACACCCGTTTATGCTCCCTCTGACTGCCCATAGGCAGAGCCTGCATAGAAACTTGAAGAAGAACGAAGGCGAGGAAGAAGAAGAAGATGATAAAGTATTCAACTCGGTGCGCACAAAAGAAAGAGTCTTTGAACGCGATCTGACACGCCCATAGAAAGACCCTAATGCTAAAAAATCGCGTCGACAAACTCTCCATGGCCGTGTTCTTCCCTGATCGCGACACTAGCAATCAGGAACAGCCATTTTCGTTGACCCAAGATACCAAAACATTGAGCTCCTGCGCTTCTTCACGTATTACGACTCCGACTCCCATTCTACTTGAACGCGATCGTGAACTTGTTTCTACGGCGACGGTCAGCGTTCCCCAGCCAGAGTCCGATTCTTCTTATCGTATTACGACTTCCACTGCTAGTGAACTTGTCTCTACAATAACGGTGCCCGCTCCCCAGCCCGAGCTCGGATTCAGATTCCAGTCCTCCGAAGGCTCTTGGTCTTCTTCAGGATCATCATCCTCGTCTTCCGATTGTGCTCTCAATGACACCTTTGGCCATGTAGTTGCATGTCGCAGCCACTACGAATCTAATGAACAGATCATCCAAGTTCAGCGTAACAATGGATTCAAACCCTCTGGTATTGAGCCTGTTGTCGACGTGTCTGGTGCCACGATTCAGACCCAGGTCTCGCGATTGCCTAGCGTTTCAGATATGCCCAACGAGTCGAACGAGCCGTCAAAGATCACTTCCTTGACGAACGAATTTTGGGATTTGCAGACAAAGTTAAGTGGGATGGAGGAGAGGCTCGCAGAGCTCCTCGGCGAGTTACGATGCGATACTGAAACATCGGACTCTTGGGATGAGTCATATTCAGATGGACGCTCAGATATCCAACAACCGCGTATCTTCCCTTCTTCTGCATCTGCATCTAATTCCCCAATCTCCGACTCCTTCTCAGAATCCTCTCGCACCTCCGACCTCCACTTCGACCTGCACTCCGCCTGCGCGTCCCTTGACTTCATCCGTCTCGAACGTAAACGTATGGAATGGATATTAGAAGACGTAAAGCGGGAGTGCAGAAAACCCATGATTGTACCTGCGTTGTTGGAACTGATTACGATCAAGACGAGACGAGGAGGCGATAGTCAAGTTTAGGGCTTGACTCCTAGAGGGACTTTGGGGATTTCGGGGAGATTAATATTACGAAGGGCTGAATCGGGTTGGAGTATGGAATGTGAGCGATTCGGATACCATTTTTCTTGTACAAAAATAATTCTATGTTTTATCTAGGCGAGCGTCATTGTGTACTTCCTTTCTGGTTTTGTATTCGCGTGGCTGTGGCGGCGCGCTGCGAAGTGCTTGTATTCACGTCCTGTCCCGAATGTCGAATGGAATTTCAAAGGTTACGCATCCCATGCTGGATAGCAGTCATAGTCTATGAAGCTAATGTTATTTTATCCGGAGAGAGGGCTCGGCAGTCGAAATCAAAGTCGAATTATGGGATTAGATCCAACGATGCAACTATGTACAAAATGTCCGAGGCTGCTGGCGTGCCTCGCAAGGATGATTGCAGTCTTCTTCCAAGAGGAGATCATACTGGGCTCTGGAGGTAGCTGGGCAGACAGTAATATTTCCAGAAGAGTTTGAGTTTTTTAAAATCACAGGGCCAGCATTCTTGATCAAGAAGTGTTCTGTTCCGTTTCGGATGATTTGTTTGGCTTTGTGGGCGAAGTAGCGACAAAGACAAAGAAGAGTAAAAGCTACGTTGCTCAAGTGGGAACACGGAGCAGGTTTGTGAACTGGTATTCCACTACACGGCCAAACCTTCGTATGCACTATGTCTATCCAGCTACAGATAAACTGAGGACTGTTTCGGATTTTCAACCGAGGCTCAAATTTTTGTACCTGGTTTCAAATTCTGTAGAATTGCACTGCGTTGCACTTTTATTTTGCTTTCCCGCTCCAATAAACCCAGATTAGATCCGGAAACAAAAACTGAGTTTATCCGCTGCCGATTTCAACTGAGGCTTACATTTTTGAGAGACTCGGAAGGCACCCATAGGCAAAACGCCCATGTGAGCGTCACATGTTCCAACTTGGTTCAACTTCAACCTCAACGTTTCAGCAACCCCATCGTCATTCAAGCCATGCAATTACTGCCAATGCGTCAAGTTTATATGGTCTCAACCCATCAATGTTTCTTGCCTCAAAAACCCATATAATCTCAACCGCAATGCTTTCAAAAGAGAGGATCTCGTAAGCAAGTTCTGACCTCAATCATCCGTTCAATGGCCTCAAACCATCAAGTGTACTTTTCATTACCTCCACGCCGTGGTGCAATTCCACTATCAACATCGCGATCAATGGTCAAGTTCAAGACGGTTACCAAGCAAGCCTCAAACTCAAGATTAAGCAAAGCTTGCAAGCAATCCATTCCATTTTATTGCTTGATGGTATCTTTTCTCGCTTTTCAGAATCATTGACGAGATCTTTTGTAGGAACGCAGGTTTTTCGGACGTAAGGGTCTTGGGCGATGAGTTTGTATGGATATCACGCGGGGGGGTTGCGGGGGGGTTGCGGATGGGTATTGGGTTGGTTTGTACTTTTTTCATTGTTCGGTATTCGTAGCACGACATAATGAATAGGACACATTTATTGTTTAATGATGCATCGGGAACGTCGGGGAATAATCCGGATGTGAACGGAATGGTGACAGCTGGCAGTGCTGCGATCCATGGGCCGAAACACTGATTGGTGCCAGGTACAAACTTTTTGTACCGGGCTCCAACTTTTTGAACTGGGTTCCAATTGGAACAAGGTCTATCGTATCATTATGACACTCGGTTTAAAAAAAGTGATCCCGGGTTTGAAATTTCCGTGGTTAAACGTAGTTGAATAGATTGGGCCGCCTGTGTACTTATTAAGTTTGGTCCGATTCATGTCTTTTTAGGTAGTTGAAGAAGAATGAGAGCCTAGGACAGGACAGACGGAATGCCCCGGCAGTACCAGTACTACTCGTAGACTTGGTGCCCTCGCTGCTGTTTTCTACAGAACTACGTAGCTATTGAAATTTAACGCCTCAGGAGACATATCTTCCTAAATCCACAATGTCTACGGTTCTAATGAGTGTGATGCATCTTCTCTAAATTATACATCATCGTCAAAAGAGCCGCCGGTGGATGCGGACCCCTTTTCCCGAATTCTTCTACATTATACATAAAGCACTTCAGTATTGGTAGACAGCTCGACTCGTTGGTGACTTACCGACAGTCATCATCTCATATATCGGCTCGACTTGATCACGAACGTTGGGCGGAATTAATATCGAAAGACCATAGTGGGGCTCGTCCGGGCAGATGACGACGGTAGTGGCGGGGGGGTAAGTGGATGGATTAGCAGTATAACCCTTGAAATTTTCCATAGTGAATGGCGCATGTTGGCCGATGATGACATGTGGAAGGGCCGCCTATTGACAGAATTAGCCAGCGAAAACTGAACGAAAGAGCTTTTAGATTTGCTAAGATTCACACTCACCTTTGGGCCTGCCAAAAGCGGGTGCGAGTTCTTAATGTTAACGATGCCCTAGTTACAACAGCCAAGGTAAAAATTCGCTGCAATTATTTCAAACGAATGTGCAATGTGCACTTACCACATTCTTTACCCCTGATGGTGGCACAAGGCCGTTGGCATAGACGACCATATACTGTCCCGCAAGTTGACTCTGGTAGACGGTTATTGGGATTGATGTTCCACTGGGAAGAAGAAGAAGAAGACCACTTACTTCCATTGCGGTCACGGTGTTGAGGCCAGCGGGAAGGAAGATATAACCCAGAAGGTTCTCGCCCGCTCGAGGATCAATGGGAGAGGCACATACCGCCCCCAGACCGATGAGAAGAGATATGAAAGCAAGTAGATTGGTGGAATGAATCATTATCAGAGGCCAGCTCCGAGGGAAAGGGCTAGTTGGGGCATGCTGAATCCTTTTATAGAGCTGATTGATTCTCACTGCCTTTCCGGGTATGATTTCCGGTTATGATAGAAATCTGTTCTATGTTTACAATTTGAATTTTGACAAAAGGGAGGAAGGAAGGAAGGAAGGAAGTATATTACAGTGTACACGGCTTGGTCCAAGATTAGCTCGTGAACATCCGTTCTCGATTTGATCCGTGCTGACTTGCAGGACGTCGGAGAACTCAGCTGCTTGCAGTGCATTTCAAATTTATTTGAATAGGTGGCAACCGACGGAACTGGCACGCGAGTCTAGTCCAAGATCTGAACGCCGGCTGAGCCGAGGAGTAACCCGATGCGGCACTAGCATCTTCGTCCTCGGGGCATTCATGGAAGGCAGTGTTGGCCGAACCGTCCGATTATGGACTTGCATGTCTATGATCGAGTACGGATGAATAATATGGTCTAGACTCTAGATGTGTCCATGCACGTGCATAGATACGTTCTTATTATATGCACGCGGATGCGCGCTTCACTTGTTCATGCTTGTACATACTGTATCGTTGTTGCATTGTCTTGATAGACTCTTCTTTGCTCTTCTTGTGATTTTATTTTTGACCATCTCTCCCTAGCATTGATCATCATGCCTCCAAAGTCATGATTATTTGAGCTTTTCCATCAGTCAAGATGGAACTACCAAAACTATGCAACTATACTGTGGTGCCAGAAATTAACCGAACATGTAAAATTTGAACTTGTGGCCTCAATATCTCATGAACAGGGGCATATGAGAACAAGGGACTGGTGAGTATTTTATAGTGCTTTCAACTCTCCAGAATCTCCAATTTACAGATATTGAATATCCTGGCTCAGTCACATGATATAGCTTCATTAGTTTGACAGTATGATTTTTCATGTGTAATTTTTGAGAATCTTACACTTAAACAGCATAGAACAAGCAATTCTGCATTGTTTCTCATGAAATTTTCTAACAATGATGATAGAGGTCTTAAAATATGGTTTTTACTTACATGGTGGCATGGTGTGAGAAATTACTCTTGCTACAGACACAAAGTGTGATTATTGATGATTTTGCATATTCCTGCATACACAATGTGGGGCCTGCATATATGACACTTGAAATTAGTGTACAGAGATGGTATAAACCTCACTACAATGAAACCTGGGCTCAATACCATTATAGCACAATTTTATTCTGCATTCTTGGTGAACTCACCTCACAAAAAACACTGTTAGTCACTTTGTGGTGCAAGAGATGGGAGTTTACTGTATATCAGCTACCAGGAAGTATGTGGAATCAGTGCAGGAGACCAAATTATTCAATCTGGTAGAAGGCTGACTGCCATATCCTCCATTTGTGCTCTTTTTAATGCAGATTTTCTCCAGAATCAAATATGAAAAATCAATTAAAAAACAAACATGCCCATCTGTTCTTCTATGGCTGGGTTGTAGGTTTTACAGGGTCTCTATTGGTCATATTACATGATCTGACACTGATGCAACTGAAGGTAATTTTTATTTGAGCAAATATCAATGCAATTATTTCTCTACTCTAATTTTTATGTTTGGTTTTTTGAAAAGTGTGCTTGAAAGTGGACACAGATGGAAGATTTGACAAATGTAACTTTACTACACTGGTGTATTTGGTTTCCTGCACAAATTTCACATACTTCTTGGTTGCTGATATACAGCAAACTCCCATACCTTGCGCCACAAAGTGACTAACAGTGTTTTTTGTGAGGTGAGTTCACCAAGAATGCAGAATAAAATTGTGCTATAATGGTATTGATCCCAGGTTTCATTGTAGTGAGGTTTATACCATCTCTGTACACTAATTTCAAGTGTCATATAGGCAGGCCCCACATTGTGTATGCGGGAATATGCAAAATCATCAATACTCACACTTTGTGTCTGTAGCAAGAGTAATTTCTCACACCATGCCACCATGTAAGTAAAAACCATATTTTAAGACCTCTATCATCATTATCAGTAAAGAATTTCATGAGAAACAATGCAGAATTGCTTGTTCTATGCTGTTTAAGTGTAAGATTCTCAAAAATTACACATGAAAAATCATACTGTCAAACTAATGAAGCTATATCATGTGACTGTGCCAGGATATTCAATACCTGTAAATTGGAGATTCTGGAGAGTTGAAAGCACTATAAAATACTCACCAGCCCCTTGTTCTCATATGCCCCTGTTCATGAGATATTGAGGTCACAAGTTCAGATTTCACATGTTTGGTTAATTTCTGGCACCACAGTAAGGGGTTCTCCAATGAAGCTCCTACCCCATATCTGACACTTCATTAACTTTCAGCAGAGGGATAAGGATGCAGAGAACCCACAGATGCAATGAACAGTCTTCAGGTCCTGCCAGACAGAGAGTGGATCCTTAAGTTGCCCATGTGCAACAACTGTCCTGGTTCAACACACAAAATCATCTCAGCACAAGCTTCAGCCATCTTTGTAGCAGAGCATGCCATCATCTTCTTGTCTATCTCCTTCTCAATCTCCTCCTATGGCCAAGCAACTCTATCCTTGTCAATTGTATCAACAGCAATTTCAACAATGTCAGTGAATAACCCCTTTTGGATGAGCTGGGCTTCCATTTGCATGGCCCAGACACCATAGTCGGAGTTGGAGAGCTTGGGGAACTTCCCAATGCCAGAATCATTGGGATCAGTGATAGGGAGTGGTTCATTGGTTCAGTTCGTTGAGTCCTTCAGGGGTTGATCCAGTTGTTGTCAGAGCAAGAGGTATCAGCAAGAATAGACAGGTGCTACTGTTCATTGTAAGCAGTGCCTGAGTGACGGGAATGGTTATGCCTGTGTGTTTGTGTTGGAATTTAGCCTGGACACTCAGAGTAGGCAGGAAACCGAAGCAAACGCGCAATGGTTCCCAGTAAATCTACATCAACTATATACCCAAACTAATATGAAATACTGTCAAATAATGTCGATTGAGCGAGTGTCCGGTCACCGGAATAAATCCAACATAATATGCTTTCGATACTCTCAGGAGTCAGAGCAGGAATCAGAGAAGTACCCTTAATACGGAGCTAGCCAGAGGCTGAGGCCAGTATTGAATACAAAATATGTTCTGCCACAGTGACGCTGTGTTGAAGCTATTTGGTCTTGGCGGTAAAGAATTAGTACATAGACTCGAAAGCATAGAGGCCTCAGACCTTGATTTCCGGGTAGATCTTGATGTTCCAGATTATGATTTAGATTCGGCTGTTGATTTGGTTGTTTTTCCAGTCATGCTTCAATCATGTTCTGACTCTGTGATCCCTTCCTCTTGGGAATCTCCTCCCATTCCCTCTCACCATCACTGTCGACCTCGATTGCAATGCTCAGATTGGGTTTTCCTCCCCCTCCTTCAAATATCAGTTGCCGTTCCGTTACTGGCGTTGGATTTCCGTCCCTTGGCCAATTTCCTGAAGTTCGCCGGCGACTTCATCCAGCTCCATTTGGTCAGCGAGATCTGTGTCGTTTTGACGAAAACTAGAAGAGCAGGGGCAGAGACAGCTGTGATTGAAAATACAGTTGTTTATTATACGTTCAATTGATTTATTCGCACTTTCACATAATTGCTTCGTAAATAACGCTTTGGCCGTTCCGGCCGTGTGACAGTTCAAAGAAAATTTCAAGTCCAGAAAACGACATCTTCCTTCATATGTTCAGTATACGTTCCAAAAATTGATTTATTATCATTCGAATTCTCCTGTAGCCGAGCCTATCCTAAATCACAACCTCCAGGGTCAAGTTTAACACAAGCTGAAGGATTTCATTAGGATGATGCTCTAAATCAAAAGATTCATAGTCAGTGTAGACCGCCATGTTCAGAGGCGTGAGCCGAGGCAATCTCCTGAGCTGAAAAGCAATGAGACAAAGATCGACATAGTAGACGCGGTTTACATACCTCTTGGAACTGTAACGTGTGCAACAACAATAGGCGCTCTTGCTCGATCAACTCCCAATCCGTAATCATAATTCCATACCGCTCCATAATGTACAGAACCGGCAGCGTGTCCATGATTGATTCCCACAAGAGCGAAGCAAGGTTTTTCTTGGGGGCAGGGAGAACCGGGTGTGCCGTAAAATTGAAAATGAACGGAATCGTCTGGTGGAATACTTGGAAGGGGGAAGTTATTCAAGAAAGCAATTACCAAAGATCCGAACTTTGCGATCATCTCTGGTTGCTCGAATAACCATCGTACCGAAGACTTGGCTACGTTATTCGCTTCCACAACGAGGGTATGTTGCGAGGGTCTGCTAAAAGAAGCTGGAGAACATTACAATGAGGCCATGGATAACACACCGATTTACGTACCTAGTGCCAGGCCTCGTAGACGTAAACCCTTTGCTTGTCCGGTGCTTATAATTCCGAACAGAGGATCCCCCTTTGCATCCTCACCAACAAGTATATGGCAAGGTTGGGTTGTAACGCCACGTGAATTGCAAGATTTAGACCCACCCACGATCTGAAAGTATGAAAGTCGGGCCCCCGAGACCTCCGCAGCCTCCGCAATAGACCGGTAATTTCCCATCAAGACCGACTGGGGCTTTTTAATGTAGGGATAGGGAATCGGATAGGTAATCTGGGGAGTAGTCGTCTGCCCTAGGACTGTTGTCATCACATCCTCGCCCTCCAAAACCCATTGCACCATTTTCGTGGTTCGAGCTTCGTCGTGCACGATGGAAGTGCCACCTTCCAGGTTTGTGACGGCACATTTGAGATCTAATGGTGCGCGTATTGCTAGATCACCCAGGCCAGCCTACAATGGAGAAGGTGGATAAGCTCTTAGTATTCTGATGCACTGTTATTAGCTAGAAAGGTGCACCTACATTGGCATGTAGAGGCACTGCACGTGCGACAGAGACAAGGGCATGGATGAGGACTGGAAGGAAGGTCGGTGTGAAATGCATAGTCGGGATGAAACGAAATTGAACGTCTTCTAGTTTGCAACGGCGAAAGTTGGAACTGAACCAGCAGTGGGGAAATTGCTTCATGGGACGTTTGCCCTTATATAGTTCAAATTCCGGCAGGGTAAAGCGAGGTCTTGCAAATTCCAGTAGATGCCAGTCAAATCGCGAGTCATCATGAACGCCTGATCCTCCGTGGCTTTTTTCCGACATGAGCAGCTTATGCGATGAGCAAACACTGGGGCCAATCTTAAATTGTGAGCCTTGTAAAGGATGGTTGCTGACTTGGAGTAACCTTTCGAAGATTCAGCTTCAGTGCGCAACTTCTTGATGTTTTCAAATCATGTCAGGGGAAGGAAGAAAGGCAGGAAGGAAGTCACACGGCAAGGGCCAAAACCTGGGACCGAGACTAGATTAGCGCTCGAGTACGACGGAGGTTCGATTCTTTGAACCTACATTCAAGACTCAAGCTATCATAAGCTTAGTTTTTAATTTTGACGTCCCCCACCTCCTGCAAACAAATGGAGACGAATAAAGCGACAAGTGCAAGTGGTGCTCGATACGACCGTATTTGACACGCAGCTACTCCGAACTTCACGCCTTAAGGGTTAGCCAAGTGGCGGTTACTCGTGCAGTGCTGATTTCGGAGTTCTCGGCGCTCTGCGGTAATATGTTGGAAGCCATATTCAACATAGCCGCTTCAGCACTCTATATCAAAAAAACCGAATTTTCTTTGCGATTGGAACTTGAATGAATTTTTCTATGTGAATTGAAGCACAGAATTGTAAGTGCTTTTGTCTACAGAATGTAAATTCTGACATTGAAAGTGACCTACAGGAAGCATATAAACGACGGATATTGTACAACAATTATTCTTGTACTTGTGCGTATTTCGTACTCGATATCAGATCGCGTATAGCATACCAGGGTGTAAAAGGTGGTTTCTACCAGTATACATCGATTGAGTATTTTACTTTACCTCAGGACCGTTCAATCAGTCCAGGGACTCCGACCATAATCCCATATGTGAATAATTCCTCGCCGTATATCCCGCTCGGGGCTAAACATTGATAATAGCCTCCACTACGCCAGGTACGCTGTCAAAGAAGTCAAGCACTAGAAAATGAATTAAAAAAAGTCAGTACGAGTATTGTTTCAGCAGAAACGAAACAAGTACTCACTAACAATCCCAAACCTCTTCCCCGAATTCTCTTGCAAGAAAGGAAGAATCTTCTGGTTGATTCCCGGGACATCTGTTCCGTTTCCAAGGGCTATGATCTATGCAAGTACAGTGTAAGAAAGCAGTAGTAATAAATTCTGGCGCGAACCATGAACGTACCCTAGGCGTCTCACCATCTGTATCATGCTCTGCGCTCGCAAACGTGATATACAGCTGATCAGGATGAAAATCAGGGTCTATCGCCTCTTTGAGATGGGCAATCGTGGCGTTATACTTCCATTGGATGTTCTCAGCGGCGGAAGCAGTGTCGGGGAGGCCGTCCATTTCGTAGTAGTCCTAGAGTAAGAAGATGAGTTTTAGTAACATTGGTTTGGTTTGTACGAACCTCGATATAAGCAATCTGTTCCACCCCATTGACAGTGTTATACACCAAAGTGATATTCGGATCATCATCTATCCAATCCTCGGGATCGAGGTGAATTCCGATGCGTCTACTGAATTCTGGGGTATCGGGGAGAAGACTATAGTCGAATCGTTGGAGGAGAGTAAGTTTTCCGCGGGCTTCGCCTAGAGTGCCGAGCTGTTCATATGTGCAAGGGAGAAGGATTATAGGAGAGAAGGGAAGGGAAATGGGGAAGATAGTAAGTAGATGGATGAAAGAGTTGCTTGATCAAACGCACCGTCCCATTAACTTGCAACCAATACTTGGTAGCTAATTCATCATTCATCAGCGCGTCATACAAAGCTTCCTGGAATGCCTCTGTATAATCAGTTCCAGTACCGCTTTCGTGGTTGATAGAAAGAAGGACGGCTTCAGTGGGATGTGCATCAAGCCAGTAGTAAAATCCGAATAGAACGTCTTGCAGGCGGGTTGTAGGTGCGAGGAGGGCTTGGGCTTTTAAAGAGCGAAAAGAAAGAAAGGAAAAGATGAAGGGTCAAGTTTCAATGAAAGAAAGGAAAGAGGAAAGCACGCACAATGATAAAACCCAATCGTATCATTTCCAGGATTCCAAGCAACACGAAGGTCAAAGACACGGATCCCACCGTTAAGCATTTGGAAATATGAGTGTTCTTGACATTGGAAGGTTGCTGCTGCGTCGATACTGTGTGGCACAACGTTATAGTTAAGACGGACTCGGGGAGGCTCACTCACGGTCCAGGTATATCCAAGGAGCGCGTCTTGTGTCGCCTGTGTATAGTTCCCTATATAAAAAGAGTATTGAAGCTTAAGGTTATATGGTAAGCAGAAACTTGAAGTAATGCGTACAAGTAGATGAATCATGTGTCCCAGGAATACTCATATGAACCAACAGAGTATCGTCCTGGAATTTTTGCCATCCAATCGCAGGTTGCGTTTACAGCTGCGTCGCATCCCTGTGTCAAAGCCTACGAACAGCTTGATTAGTTTGAGATTGGAATTAGAGTGGCTGGAATACGCACCTAGAATCGGAGCCCCCCTGGTTCAGAAATCGCTTGTAAAGCAGATTGAGCGAGGCTTTGTTGGACTGGGGATGTGACGGAGTCACCCTGGCCCAAGGCGAAAGCTAGTAGAGTGGAGTAAGGCCAAGAGGGAGAGCTTGAACTTGGAGACCACCATGATGGCGTGAGCTGAGGGAAAGAAGGGTTGTCAAAGTTGACCGAGTAGTACTTATACGGAGGTCCTATTGACGGCATAGATTTTGCTTGTGACTGCTCTTCTGAGGTGATGGAAATAGATTTCTGGAGAGTTCAAGTTGTTTGAATGCACGTTTGATGTTTGATAAAAGTCGAAAAATCAAGCGGCAGAAGCATATGTACTGTAGGACCGACAAAGCTACAACCGCGCGCTAAATAATGAGCGCCTACTCCTGAACATGCACCTCCTGACGCGTCATTTCAGATAAGAAACTAATCATTAAGAGACAAAACTTCGCTCGACTACGCGTCTTGAGCTCTTGAATAGTGCTTTACGGACAATTTCCTGCGACGCGTCGGAACTGCCACAGAAACGCGACATTTTAGCCATCCACAAGCGTGAGCTTCCACATTTACAACCGTCGCGTTTCTATTCCTCACAAGCTGATTCTTCAGTGCAAATTCTGTTACAAACGAGCAAGATTCACGCAAGCTTTGGTGATGAGCATGTAGAGTCGACGAATGGATTCAGAGGTCCTACTCGTATCGTTAGCTCAATTGAATCAGATCTCTAGTAAGGGCTTCACTCGGTTCTGACGAGTCTGCGTATCGACCACTGGTATCTCCCATAACACTAATCTCTTGAGGTCTACCATCTTTTCTTTTGGTCTCTCGGCCAATCTCTTGCTACCAGGATTTCAGGAGCCAATCTTTCATCCAGCTCAGACCGTCTCAAATAGTACAGCAAGTCTCATGGATTTCGCTTGTGACTCGCTGATGGATATTTCTAGATGAGTATCTCGCCACCGTTGACAAGTACAGGTATAGCAAGCGATGCACGTTCCAATCCTTATCCTTGTGGTACGTTGACTGTAATCAGTATCTGTTCGCGATTGTATCAAGGGGTATAGGAGCAGGTGGTTTCAAGGCAAGTAGTTTATATCCCGAAGGCCTTGGTTTTCGAGTTGCACGTTCGGGCATGGCTCAGCTACGAAGGGCGGCGCTGCTCCTCAAGCTCAAGGGTAGACTGAAGAAATGCACGTATGGTCAGTTGTTGAGCAAGAGAGAGCGGGCGGATGCGGCGCCGAACCGACCGCGGAAACCGACACACGTTCCACGTGCGTTTTATTCACTCTTTCTGACGGTCATGCATGTGCGTATATATATGATTAACCGCCACCCACAGAGAAGCCAGGGATACCAGCCACCATGATCCCCTTCACGCTCGTCCTCGCACTCACCACTTTCACCCAGGCCACAGTCAATGTAATCCATTACCCGCCCAAATCAACCAACTTGAACAATCTCACCTTTGTATTAAATGGAACCGGCGCTCCAGGGATATTCAACTCTTCCATAACCCCAGCTTCGTTGCCTTATAGTACGACATACAACTGGTGCAACATGCCTCATGTCAGGACGACCGAATATGTTACGCCCTCGGAAGAATACACGCTCAAATACATTGAAGTCATTCAGCGACATCATAAACGCACTCCCTACAACACCAACACCTTTTTCATCGAAGATATCACTTGGGATTGTACAGGCGAAGGTCCAGTCGTATACGGAAAGGGACCTGTCGGTATTACTAGCGATCCCACTGTAGTCCAATGGGGTGAGTAGTTTGAAAGATGTGTGCAAAGGGAAGAGTACTTATTTCTCGCTCAGCTGCCTACACGAACCCCAACAATCCTTGGACAGATAGTGTTGGTCCTGGTTTTGTGGGTAGCAACTGCGCTTTCCCCCAAATCACAACTGGAGGCATTAACGACTCGTACAACCACGGTTCCGATCTCCGTTCCGTCTACGCCTCGCGTCTAGGAATCTCAACAACTCTCTCTCCATCCACCTTCCAAATCCGTGTCACAAACAACGTCATCACCTCCCAAGTCGCTGGAGGTCTTTTACGTGCTTTGTTCCCTGATACTAACGATGTTGCTGCTTTAATCCAGTCTGATACGTATGATTCTTTGGAACCAGTGTATAACTGTCCCAATGCGAATTCGCTCTTCACGGAATATACCACGGATAGTGCGAATTGGACTTTGCACTTGACGGATGCGTTGGGATTGTATGAACAGTTGGATAATGTGTCGGGAATTCCATTGGATGATACAGCAGGATGGCATACTAGTTTTGATCAGTGAGCACCTTCGTTCAGTGCTAGCTTTCATCAGCCAATCTAAGTAATGGTATTTGCTCGCAGTTACTATGACAACCTCAGTGCCAAACAATGTCACTCCAAGCCTCTCCCATGCAGTGTAAACGATACCACGATTTGCGTCACTCAAGACGAGGCCGATGAAGTCTATCGACTAGGAAACTACGAGTATTCGTTCTATTATCGAGATGCGGAGGAGTCGACGCAGTATAGTGCTTTGCATTATGGAGCCTGGGTTTTGGAGCTGACAGCGCACTTGATGGATGTGGTGCAAGGGAAGAGTGAGGTGAACATCCATGACTTTTGGTGTCTGTTTGTTACTCATTACTCATTCGGTCACTTCATTTAACAGGTCAAATACTTCCATAATGTACGTTTTGAGTCCAACCATACACTTACCTTATACTAATCATTTTCTTAGGTCGCCCACGACGGATCCATCGCTCCCCTTCTTGGCTTCATGCAAATTTCAGAAATGGTTTGGCCGGGAATGTGAGTGGCTTTGCCCATGTCCGTGACCAATACATAATCTATATCCTCCGACGCAGGGGTTCCGAAGTGATATACGAGTTGTATGAAAAATCGTCTTCTGCCTCATCCTCGGACTCGTCGACCTCAAACTTTTTTCTCCGAGTCCTCTGGAACGGGCAACCTATGGAGACGTCCCTTCCTCTCGGAACCAACAGCAGTGGAGTGCTGGATATGATCCCTGTTGAAGACTTTTTCGATTGTGAGTTTATGTCTCTTTGATCATGCGAGCTAGCTAGCTATCGCTTTTTTCTTTGTCATTGTTTTTCGTGTGTTCCGTTTTGCTCAACTCATTTACTCACTTTTTGCCTATAGATGTCAATACGACGATCGGAACTGGGTCGGAGCTGTTCAGTGCTTGTAATAACTAGTGAAGTACAACTGTCAATGTATCATGTGGATATACCCAAAAAAAACATTGTGTACAACCTAGTACGGTTCCCTTCGATACGTAGTGCATGCACTCCCGGTAAGTCCAAGTCGTCCATCGAATGTCATCGAGTTCACTACTGGCAGTATCATCCAAGAATTTATATTTAGGCTAAGGTCCAATTGGCTACGCTACTCGATTAACGATATATGTACATGCGGATGTACGTATTATAATAGTTGGATGGATGTTGTGACTTGCTATCACCGTCGACACAGTAGTACAGTTCTTGGTGATTGCGGGGATGGTGCACGGCTGAGAGAACGCCCCCAGCATTATTCGACTGATCGTTGGCTACCGTGCTACAACAGAAATACCACTGCCATGGCCACTTCCTTCGCCCAATTCAGGATAGACTTGAACCTGTGGTCGCCCGGAGCGACTATCTGACCCCGGGCGTTTGGCCATCTCCCCTCGACACATAAGCGGTTCCCCTGCACCCTGCGGATGTGCATTTTCCCCTCCCGTTACCCTCACTGTGATATAGAATAGAACCATTCCATATCCTGCTCCAGGACCCGTGACACAGTTGTAGTCATTCTGGCTTGTGAAAATGATATTGGGCACTACTAATTCGAGTTGCTTTGTTGCAGCTTTCATGAGGTCCAAGACCGCGTTGGTATGAATGGGCCGTTGAGCAGCAGTGCATTTGGTAGGCATAGCACCGGGTGTTGCGCTTTGGAGTTCGGCTCTGGATGCGAATCTAATGTCAACTACAGATTCTTTGGGTTTGCCTATGGGTTTGCTGAGAGCTTTATCATCGGGAGGTTTTTTGGCTTCGCCTTTGGTCTCGGCTGTGGGAGCGACTTTAGGTTTGGCAATGGCTGGGGAAGGAGGGACTTTTACGACATTGTGAGGGGATTGGGTTTCAACTTTTCGAGCTAGTACATGCACAGATGTTTCCTGTGGTGATGGTAATACAAGGTGAGTATGAGGTTTGTGATAGAGCCTGAGATGGTCACTCACACCAAGTGGTACTGTGCAAATCATGCCAACTAAACCTAGGACTAAAATACAGTCATCAGCAAAACCTGGGTGTACTGGACAGCACTATCCAGCACTGTCCAGTGCTCATAGTACCCATGGCACCCATATCAAGGTCACCATCTATCCAGAGCTATGGACTGCTATGGGCTGCTATGGATTGCTATGGGTTACTATAGATTTCATGGGATCATTATCTGTCAGGGTGGGGTCCAATTCAAAACTATCTATATGGCTGCTTGAATTAATGTTCTTCTTGAGTGAGACTGAGATAATTATAATAAAATCATATATTGTTGCACTCATGGTAATATCTGGTAGTACTACATACTAAGACTTAAGATATTAAGATAATAGTGTAATAAAACTACTACTTAGTAGTACAATGGTACTAGTATGTACTACCAATGCTTAATTAGAGACTTAACAAGAATTTATGAACTAAGGAGGCTCTGAATGTTGGATTTCATATTTGGTTGTTGAGCTCGGAAGCTCATTGTTCCGTTATCTACCCCTATATAACTGTATATAAGCTTTAGTCAATGGATGCATCCACATCCAATTGTCCTTGCTTACCGCCACCAAGCAGGACAACCCGGAATTTACTTGTTGTTGTTCTTCTCCTCGAGTGATGCCATATCATCTATCACAACACTGAATCAGCTTGGAAAACATGGAAGAAGTCAGGGAAGTTTTGACAACAGTGTGTTGATTCTTATATAGCATTGGCAGGAGAGAATAACAGCTGGCTCAAGCATTTGGTAATCTCATAGGAGCTCATAGCAAGCCATAGCACTATGGCCACTATGACATGCTATGGCTTGCTATAGATTGCTAGGGCCTCTATGGCCATTACCCAGGTTTTGCTGATGAAGAAATTGTAAAAATGCATATTGATACTAGCTGTACTCAAAAAATTGATCAAAAATAAACAAGAACAGAAAAGCAAATTTACCCAAAATTTACCTCCAAATCATGGAACTGAAGAGGGGGATCTTGACCAGCAAGCTGAGGACCTGTGCTTAGTGATGGTTTCGGGTTGGGTTCGGGTTAAAAAATCTCAATCCGACCCGAACCCAGCCTGTGACCCGTTTCCGACCAGTCGGATCCGGGTTTCCCGCCCAAATCGGGTTCGGGTTATCCCGAGACTTTCAGTGTAGCAAAATTTGACGCAGAGACAGCATTCATAACTACTTATATCTCTAAATGGTACATGATTAAACTATGAGAATCTCATCATCTACAAAAGTGTCATTGTCCTCATCACTATCACCCTCTTTTAGCATTCCCTCGAGCTCCTGCGGCGTAAATAGATCAAGTTGTGACCAATCCCCAAAACACATCAAAGCGCGAATGGTGTTTGAGCGAAGGCGATTGCGCAAATGAGATATAAGGATTCGACCACGAGAAAAGGAGCGTTCGACAGAGACAGTAGATGCTATATAACTTGTAAGAAATAATATATGAGTGACATAGGAAGAAGACATACCCATGACCAAATGAATGGAAACGCCGAGTTTCAATAAGTTGGGATACACCTTACGGTTCATAAGCCACCACTCCAGAGGGTTTTCCGTAGGTACAACTCTATCCTTCAAATAGTGTTCAAGCTCATCTACTGAAACATCTGGCATGGCCATATTGACTTGTGCACGAATATGCATTGCAAATGAGTTTTTGGATGTCGATGTTGATGGAATCTAGAAGTAAGAACAAATTATAAGTGAGTAAATGAAAAAGCTCTAATGGGTTACTCACTGAAGGACCTGGGCTACGAGAGTCATTTACACCAATGTTCCCTGTTGGTTTATAGCGCTGCCAAGCATCATGAGTAATTCAAAGTGCCTCATTGATCCAGCTGTCACTCCAATTAAGTCATGTAAAGTAGGTGGTTTTATAGGAAGGATGGAGAACTTCAGATATCTGAGTGAGAAGACAAAAAGCGAAAGAAAGACAATCGACTTACCCATAGAGATTTGGTAAATATCAGAGCTATCGGACAGCTCATAGTACTTGTTTATTGTCTGCTTTCCGATGGATACGGCATGTCGAAGAGGCGCAGATAGAATATGGTTGTCAAGAATCCCAACAGCAAAATTTTCGTCCAGCTGATCCATAGCAGGAATAACTGCTGAAATGTTTGGCAAGTTCAAGGAGAAAAATTCGGTAGCATCTTTCAGAGACTGTTGAGCAAGATAAGTTAGAAGAGGACAATATAAATGAAAAGTATGCATACCTTCAACGCATATACCAAATCTTTGACAGCTTTCCATTCGGTATCCGTAAGTAAGTAAATATTGCGTTAAACCATTTGATGAAGAGTCCAGAAATATATCAACGTATTCCTTCATTTTGATGAAGGCTGCAAGCATGTTGTACGTCGAGTTCCAACAGGTCGAGACGTCCCGCGGAAGGGTCCGATTGTGAAAGGCAGACCCAGCAACAGCTTTACACCAGGAGGGAAGGAGGATGGTGGGTGAGTTGATAACCTTGAAGGAGATGCACCGAGTCTACAGTGCAGGTTGGTAAGCATTCCTAAATCGGATGGTACCAATCGAATTGGTATCCACCAAGGTTTCTAAAAGGAGATTCACAAACTTCACAAATTTCCATTTCTGGAATCTTGTGGAAACCAATTCGATTGGTAAGTGTTCCAACAAACTTACTTTGACAAGCGCATTGCAGAGAGGCATGACTGCTACTGCCCACTCCTCCTTCTCCACAACTGTCATCTCTGCAAGCACATCCACAAACCCGTCGTCATCGTCGTTATCGCAGACACCATTCTCTTCTAGATCATGGATCTCTGCCTGCAGTTCCTGAGTTCCTCTATCTCAAGCTCATTGACAAGGCCAGCACCTGCGTGGTTGTCATCATTGTCATCCTTACCATTTTTGCTCTTCTTCACCTCAAACGGGTGAAGAATCCCTTTTGCAGCCAAGTTAACTGTGTGTGCCATGCACCGAACAGACCACACCTCCCCCTAAAATTTGGAAGGAGCTTCTGGAGCTCATTGATCATTGTGTTGTTTGTGGATGCATTGATGAGTTAGATTTGTGCTAGGTATGAAAACCGACCAAACAACAATCACCCCAATCAGATACAATCCAAAAGGTTTAATTTAATGTGAGGAAGGAGGTTGTCGAAGGTTCCCTCAACTACTAATTGATTCGAAGAGAAAAGCACTTGACAGTTGGCACAGACAGTGCAAGATGAACAAGGTTTTATATTTGGAGGGAGGTTTTGAAAAGCCAACTAACATACGACGACATGCTGAACTAATTGAGGGGAAAGCAAACACCAAAGCACAGGTCAAGTACGCCGACTCAACGAACGACCTTGCGTATCTCGGGGTGAAACACCAAAGCACGGGTCAAGTACACCAACTCAACAAACAACTTTGCATATCTCGGGAGCCTTTACATTGCCGCGCAATGATACTCCAACTCTCAGGGAATCCCACGAGTTACCTAACAAGCTTATACGACCGCCACGCAAGTCACTCAAGTAGGCGTTTTTAACACACTCAGCAAAGAGCAGGCAAGGGGTAGAATCTGTTGGTAAAGCTAGGTAACACTCCACAGCTGGTTCATTAGCAGTATTAAAATAAACCCTGACAAGTTCTCGGAGGCATATTTTAATATTTGGAACAAGTTGTCAGCACAGCTTTTACCTAGAAAAGAAATATTGATACAGAGAGAACGAGAGCCCGTGGGAAAAAACGGACACTTTTCCCATGCTTGTGTAGGTCACCTGCACCCAACCCTAGCCCTACCTTGCATCCTAACCCTAACCCTGATTAATATTTTAACAGTGGGGGCAAGCCCCCACACCCCCATTATTATCCTCAACCCCTAAACCCTAACCACCCTAACCCTAACCAATGTTCACTGTTTGTTTGGCACTGTTTTGATCAGGTCTCTATGTTAGGGTAAGCACTTTGTGCTTACCCTAACGAGACCTGACCAAAACAGTGCTTATTACTATATTTGGTCATAATCCTAATTTTAGATTAGGATTAAGCGGAGGCACCACTAGAAAGAGGGAGAAAAATAAAGGGGTGTAGCCATTTCCGTTTTTCCCACGGCCCCTGGTTCCCGAGATATGGTCCCATCTTATCATACTATGGTTAGGGTTCCCTGGGCATATTTGGCTGGCTGACAACTTGTCGCTAGTATTAAAATACGCCTCCGAGAACTTGTAGGGGTTTATTTTAATACCGCTATAGCCTCTGGTGCACTCCAAGAAGCTTCCTCCCTAAAACTAGACCAAGCCGACACTTGGGTCCAAGACCTTTCCTAATCAACAACGGGCTCATCGAGGTGTGCACATTAGGCTCCACCTGCAGTCCTAAGACTGATGTGACCTCTCTTTGAGATGAAAACCAGGAATGCTCAACTTAATAGCTGGGAAGTAGAATGAACAGCCTCAGTATTATCAAGGTTACAAGAAGGCCACCTGTTTCAAAGGTTGCAGAGGACGATGCAGACGCGTCTGAGCGTGTATGAATCACTACAGGTCCTAAGATAGAACTGTGTTTCAGGTATCAAGTCTAACTTGGATTGCCACATAGAATGTAGCTACCCTTATATACTGGTACATCTTAGAAAAATACTAAAACAAAGAAATAATATGAAAGAGATCAAGGCATGTCCATAAATGTAAAATAATAAATAATCTTCCTCAATAAATCATCTCGGCACACATAATCTTGGGGAAATCCATAACTCGGAATGGCAATGCTTGGAATTTGGTCCTAGATGAACTCGAGTCACTTTCTTTTGCCTTGGAAACTGTGCAGGTCCTCCAAATTTATGACTCGGTGAAGTTCTATGGTGTTCGAAAACATTCCATGAACAGCCCTCGGAAGTATATCTATCTTTGCCTTGCCAATAGCGAGCTAGACATTATGCCTAGTTCCGTGTGGACTCAAGCCTAGATGCTTTGTGGCACATGGATCTTGGAACAACACTGAAGCTCGGACAGGAATTATTCCTAGTCATTCCTTGCTCTAAGAGTGATTGCGATGAGGTTGATCAGGTGGCTGCATTGGTGATGCCGCGGCAGGTATACCTTGGCACCCTCTAGCAATACACAACCCAAAAACACACCATCAATTACATTTGCCTCGGAGTCCTAATGGAGCCTCGGGCATCCAGCTAGTACAACATTTGGTCTCGGAGAGTTTAGCTCGCCTAGATGATTCTGTCATCCATGTTGCTTTTATCATCTCAGTCAAAAGACTTGTGACATCGCGGGAATGTTTCCATTCATCGCGGCAGCTCCGGGCCGGAGTTACCAGACATTCTGCGACGAGATTGCCTAGGCAAGCTTTCATCTTGAAGAGTTTTCATCTCGGCAGAGTAACATTGTAAATTTTGTATAACCAACTCGTTGGGCTGCATCAAGTGCTGCCTTGGAAACTTCAATCCCTCAGGTATGTCTTTTGATTGTCTAGCCTAGTAATAATTATATGTGGGCTCGGAATAGCCTTGCTCATCAAATTTGGTATCCACCGAGCTTGACTTGCTACACCATACAATGCATAGGACTTGGAACGAGATGCATTCACAAAGTTAAGTGAGATACCATTAATGCGTACCATCACTCTGAAATCTCTAGAGTACAATAGACTCTCCATAGACTTCAACTATCAGCCCAGGCTCACTATAGTTCTCGGTATAACCATATTGAGTATAATACAGAATCTAGGATTATCAATTCTGTACAGTTTCAGCTTTAGCCAAAAAATCAGCGTATCAGCATTGTCACATCAGCAAAAATGGTCTGGGCCCTGGGTTATCAAAGGCTTTCCTTTGGGTGCCTAGGCTACCTAGGAAGCCTAGGTCACCTAGGCTGCCCAGGTCATCCAGGTTTATCCCTTTTTCCTTGGCCTTTTCAGGTGGTTATAGGTAACCTATGTCAACCTGAGCTACCCTGAGCTACCCTGAGTGAACCTGAGTAAACCTGAGGCAGCCTGAGCAACCTGAGGTAACCTGAGGTAGCCTGAGGGTGCCTATCATAAGTAGTGGTATCTAAAAAACATCTTAGTTATCTCATTATTCACCTGTCTTTATACTTAGTCTTATCACTCAATGTTGCTCAACTTATACTATTTCATTGTTCTTATTGGACTCACTTAATGTATTCTTATTCGAAGAAGCTTCTTAATATCTTATTGACCTTAACTTACATCTCGGAACAGCTCACTGAAGTTATTCAGACTCATGTTTAAGTGTAGCAAGCTTAGGAGGTAATCTGTTATACTCTTGATGAATATGATTTGACCCCATCAACAGGTTTTTGATTGTACGCAGTTCACAGGCGCCCACGCAGTTCGGCGCTTATTTCGCGCAATTACTTACAACTTTGATCTATAGATGATTTATCAAGCAAGTGGAATGTCTGCTTTTGATTACAGAACATCTATATATTTAATAGCTTAAAACCCGAGGTTATTTAGGCTCTTTAGGTTGTATAAAATTAAACCAAGTTTCAGACTGTCTCAGGTTACCTCAGGTTGCTCAGGTTTCCTCAGGCTTCCTCAGGTTCACCCAGGTTAGCCCTATGGAGTGACTTCAGGGTACCCTAGAGGGTAGTCTCCATTAACCTGAGTTGCCCTGGTCACCCAGGTTGCCCAGGCTACCTGAGGTTGATCTATAGGGTAATCTCAGGTCACCCAGGCTACCTAGGCTATCTCAGGCCCAGAGCATTTTTGCTGATGCAATGGTGATGCTCAGGACCTGAAGATGTACGTTTCAATTTTTTTCATTACACCGAAAGATCTGCTAACCTTATCTTCAATTCCATATTCCTTCATCTGGAAAAATTCCCTAGTGCCCAGGAACATATAGGTTGCACTGAGGTACCCACAGGGTGACTAGTCCTAAACTTTAGGACGTCTGCTATGCATTTAGCCATGTTCAAACTGGTATGTGAGCACGGGAGCTCAACGAAGTCCAGTAGGTGAGTAACTGGCACTTCTTTGCCATTGTTGTCTTTTCGCAACCATGAGATATTAATCGACATCCAAGGCCAATGATTTGGAGAGGTCCAGCAATCAAGACCAAGGCAATGTTCACCGTCATAGGCCTGGAAAATTTACAGGTAAGTGAGATGTTTAGCGCTAGGTCTGAACATACTTGAAGCTCTGATGCTAGCCTCTCTTTTGCTTTTTCATACAGTGTCTTGACATCCTTTGAAACCTGCTGCCTCGGAGGTATATAATGATCTGGTTGCCCCTTGCGCTGCAGCCACTTATAGCAGTGACCCGCAACTGTATTAAAAGGGCGACCTTCTTCAGCACACATACGTGCAGTCCCAATGCTAGCCGTTTCATTGTCAACAATAATTCAAGTCACGTTAATCAACATCAAACAACATACCGCAGTGATTCTTTGGAGGGTCGTAATGTTGAGCAAAGTTTGTCCCATGTTTTTTTGATAGGCTTGTATAATAAGGTGAGCTTCGACTGCTCCCCTCGTTTTTCTTTTTTGAGTTCCTGACAAAGTTTGTTGTTGCCAGTTTTATTGTCTAGTGCCATTACCCGGTCGACTGTTTCCTTTCCCCAGCATTTCCGAGCATGGAGGAGAAGGGCACCTAGCCAGTACGTGAGTACATATTTGGTGATGTAGATACATTGACAACTCACCTGTCAATGCAGTGTCACTCCCACTTGCACCTTGTTTAATGACAGCGCGACAGATGGTGCAATTGAAAATGATAAACTTGGGCTTGTCATCAGTGTTGAATTCAATGTCTGGTACCTGTCCGAAGAACACGTAGGCATTGGACCTTCTTTTTGCTACAGTGTCACCTATGCATGATAATGTAAGTCTGTTTAGGGGTCATCAATATAAACACTGACAAAGATGTTTCTTTTCTTGTTATTTAGCATCGTCTTCCTGGTCCGGCTCTACAGTGAGATCAATGGATGCGGGGTCTGCATCTGGGTTGGTGATAGGATTCGAGGCGTTGGAGGTATTGGATAAATATTTCGCAAATTGCCTGGGTAGGGTAGGCTGTACAGGTGATTGCAGAATTCCTTCTGTCCTGCCTGCATGCCTTTCATAGTAAGGTGAAACATCTGAAGAGTAAGTAGAATGCATTTTGGTTGCTTGGCTTGCAGGACCCTAGAAGCTCTTGGTAGGGAATTAGCATGAAATTACTTAATACTTAGCCTCCAGGAATTCAAAGTCATCACAGAGCATGACAAGAGAATTTTTTTGAGCATTTTTGAGGTAGCTTTTTTTTGCAATTTAGTTCCTGTCCGAATTAGTCTAAGTACTTGTGCCCAAAATGTAGCGTTCAAAGCAAGTTTAAAGCACGTTGTGGTCGCGTATTGTCACCATGTGGTGTAGGGAGAAATATTTGCCTTGCATTGCTTCCACCATCATGCTACCTAGCAAACTGGTGGATTCTGTTCTCAACAACCTCCACTCTGATAAATCAACTCTTCTAAACTGTTCTTTAGTCAGAAAGGCCTGGGTTTGCCCATTGCAGCATGGCATTTTCCAGTCTATTGTTTTCAGATTTTCTCATCCAGAATACCCCGAGGACTTTTCAAAGGGATAATTCTACTGAACAACCCCCTTGGCTCAAGTCTTATTTAACAACCCAGTTAAGGTCACATATGGTCACACATGGTCACATTGAGGTCACAACACATAAATTTGCCTCAGAACTAAATTTTTTTTGTGAAGGTCAGAGATAATCTGGAGTCTTTATATTGTTAAGATTGCATAGCACAGGGAATAGACATACAACGACCAATACCATTAGATATGTGGGACAAGGAGGTTCTGAATGGATAGGGTGAAGCCGGGGCACATACATGCAATGAAATGATAAAGCATCACACCCACTGGAGCCAGCAACAGGGTAAACAACATCCAGAGCTCCCACTGGAACTGGTAATGGGCACAATGAGTTCCATGATAAATGATGGGTGTAGAAATTTGGCAACAAGTACAATGAGTGCAGATAAACAATGGGCATAGAAACACGGTGATGGGCACACTGAGTGCAGACAAACAATGAATGTAGAAATGCAGTGATGAACAGGTACAGCAAGTGTTGATAGAAATGAGCATGGTGAATACAGCAATGGGGATAAGGGCAAACAGGATCAGTGAGCATCCAGTCCCATAATCTGTTAAGAGGCAAACAAGCTCAGTCAGTGGGTACAACCTCAGTGAGGAGGGAATTGACCATCAAGAATGGGGGCAGGAACAATTGATTGCTAACTCATATCTACCTACTTTAAATATGGAAGCAGATAGGGGTACATGTGGTGTATGGAGCAGCTGGACAACCGACAGAAGGGTATTTACCCAACATATATTTCAGATACTGCCACCAGCCCTATTTGGGAATCTGAACAGTTTGTGTTGCAACTTAAGTAAGGTGAGGCATGAGGTGGTAGCTGACTTTTTTTTTTTGAAAAAAAAACACACAAAAGATTGAAAAAATCACACCCAAAAATGTGTGACAAAAGTGTGATGGGGTTGCCAAACTAGCTTTTGCAAAAATTTCCTTTTTTGGGAGGGTTGTTGCCAGCAAGGGGGTTGTTCAGTAGAATTATCCTTTTCAAAGATCCCAGACTTGGAGGTCTTTGTAAAGGCTACTTTGGATTATCTGGAATCCAATGATCAAGTTCTTGCAATATTTGATGCAAAGCCACATCTAACAAATTATTATTCAATCTCTCGATCTAGTGAGATTTTCAGTTGCATTCACAAGGCAGATGATGGTTTTATCCAGGCTGAAGCACCTACATCTATGGCTGAGGTGGTTCAGCAACTCTCATGTGGAATGATTATCTCTCGCTACATGTTCTCAGGGGCTGCTTTCTCCTTTGCTCCAGGAAGCATTGACAAGTGTATTCAGAGGTACTCTATCTTTAGATGTAAGAATGACTAGTTCCAGCCAGTTTAAATTGTGAATTGCACTCAACTGCACTGAAAAATGCACTGCTAAAGATTGCACTGATGGACCATTTGAACCAGTGCCAGTTTACAGTTCATCTAGGTTTCAAAAAATCGTGTACTGGTGCAATTCATGATTCATTGAAAATTTAGCAAATAAACTGAATTGAATTAGACCTTAAATCCCTAAACAAGATACCTGTCCAATTGAAGTCCAGAATTTATGATCGCTACATGTCTATCAGCAGTCAGTAGATGAAAGCAACCTTCAGTGGATTGCTTTCATGCTGAAGTGCACTGGTAGTCTTCTGTTGAGACATCTCTGAGTATGAGTTACAAGTCTTACTGCCTATTGTTGAGCCATCTCCAAAGGTAGTACTTATTATTATTTGTTGAGCTATCTCCAAATAGTAATTAAAACCTTTGCTGCCTATTTTTGAGCCATCTCCAAAGGTAGTACTTATCATTGTTTGTTGAGACATCTCTGAACAAAATATTCTGTGAGTTCCATATTAATTAATTCAATTACTAATAATTTTACTTGAGCCTAGTTGTTTGAGTATATATTTCTTGCCTGGTGGTTATCAATGATCTAAGGCTTGTCTTAAATTTCCTATTTTATAATTAACATACTATTAGGTTTGGAGGAGATTCAAGTTGAGTCATAACAGGCATGAGGATGGGAAATAACATAGGTATGCACTATGTCATGATCATTTTACCTAATCCACCGAGGTTGCTTAAATATATTGAATCATTAGGTTAGGAATCCAACATGTCAATTACTCAATGCCTACACTTGATAGGACATTCAAGAGGTCTGCATTGGCATTGTGTGGGTTGCCTTTGTAGTTTCAAATTTTTAACTTAGGAACATGGTCAATGCTCCACAGTGGAGTTCTTCCGACCCTATGGACATCCTGGTAGGTCCCACAAACAGTTCTGAAATTTATTACTTGCATAGCAGCCCAATAAACCTGAAATTTTGCTTCTGGGTTTTTGGCAGTTGTTAGTAGAGAATGCAGGATCAAATTATTATGTGCTCATAAAACAGTTAAAATTTTTGATGAAGTCAGAATATATTTCTAACCTGTATATCAACCGAGAATTTAAAAAATAATGAACTATATACATTTGCACTGAATATATCATTTTCCCCAGAATTTTTCACTTCTGGGTTTGCTTCTGTATAGGCCATGTGAAATTTTGTTCTGGTAATACTCAATGCAGTTTGTTGGTGGAGTAATGATTATACTTACCTGCTTTGCAAGTCTTTACATGCAAGATCTGGGTTTGCCTCCCTGCAGAGAATATTGCTGACCTCAACATCTCTCCTTGTTCTTAGAGTTCTTATTTATTTTTGCAGCCTATATGCATGGACAAGATTGCCCGAGGACCCAGGGTTTTCATTTGACAATGTGGCTAGGAAACAGGAATTTTATATATTTTCAAGTAAGTATGTAAGTGGAAAAGATTGAGAATGATACAAACAATTAGCCATTTCCTTTGCAAAGAAACAAGCTAAAGAAATAGTTGGACTTCAGTCCTCAATACAACAGAACCATTCCTCCCCATATACAGAGTCTTCAAGGGATATCTTAGTGTATCCTGATCAAGATATAATGCATATATTGTGTGGCCTCCACAACATTTTGCGAAACTGAGGAGGAATCCAGATTATACCATGAGGAAGATGGGGAAAGATAATCCAGCCATCACTGGATAGATGCCAGTAGTTGTGTGCTACATGTCTAGGTAAGCACCAATTATGAACAGAACAGATTGGAATGCTACCTTGAAAAGATTCATAGTGGTTCATGAGTCTTATTGTGTTGTCAGGTGACCCAGACACAATTTTAGTTCCATCAGGTGAAAAGGCCACTGACCGGACTGAATATTCATGACCTTCCAGAGGTTCACCTATCTGAACACCATTAGCTGCATCCCAGATCCTTATTGTCTTGTCATCTGACCCAGACACAATTCTAGTTCCATCAGGTGAAAAGGCCACTGACCAGACTGTATCTTCATGACCTTCCAGAGGCTCAGCTAGCTGAGCACCAGTAGCTGCATCCCAGATCCTTATTGTCTTGTCATGTGACCCAGACACAATTCTAGTTCCATCAGGTGAAAAGACCACAGATGGACTGAATATTCATGACCTTCCAGAGGTTCACCTATCTGAACACCAGTAGCTGCATCCCAAATCCTTATTGTCTTGTCATCTGACCCAGACACAATTCTAGTTCCATCAGGTGAAAAGGCCACTGACTGACTGGATTTCCATGGCCTTCCAGAGGTTCAGCTATCTGAGCACCAGTAGCTGCATCCCAGATCCTTATTGTCTTGTCATGTGACCCAGACACAATTCTAGTTCCATCAGGTGAAAAGGCCACTGACCAGACTGAATATTCATGACCGTTCCAGAGGTTCACCTATCTGAGCACCAGTAGCTGCATCCCAGATCCTTATTGTCTTGTCATCTGACCCAGACACAATTCTAGTTCCATCAGGTGAAAAGGCCACTGACCAGACTGAATCTTCATGACCTTCCAGAGGTTCACCTATCTGAGCACCAGTAGCTGCATCCCAGATCCTTATTGTCTTGTCATGTGACCCAGACCAAATTCTAGTTCCATCAGGTGAAAAGGCCACTGACCGGAACTGAAATTTCATGACCTTCCAGAGGTTCACCTATCTGAGCACCAGTAGCTGCATCCCAGATCCTTATTGTCTTGTCAGATGACCCAGACACAATTCTAGTTCAATCAGGTGAAAAGGCCACTGACAGGACTGAATCTTCATGACCTTCCAGAGGTTCACCTATCTGAGCACTAGTAGCTGCATCCCAGATCCTTATTGTCTTGTCATGTGACCCAGACACAATTCTAGTTCCATCAGGTGAAAAGGCCACTGACAGGACTGAATATTCATGACCTTCCAGAGGTTCACCTATCTGAACACCAGTAGCTGCATCCCAGATCCTTATTGTCTTGTCATCTGACCCAGACACAATTCTTGTTCCATCAGGTGAAAAGGCCACTGACAAGACTGAATATTCATGACCTTCCAGAGGTTCACCTATCTGAGCACCAGTAGCTGCATCCCAGATCCTTATTCTCTCGTCATCTGACCCAGACACAATTCTAGTTCCATCAGGTGAAAAGGCCACTGACCAGACTGAATATCCATGACCTTCCAGAGGTTCACCTATTTGAGCACCAGTAGCTGCATCCCAGATCCTTATTGTCTTGTCATATGACCCAGACACAATTCTAATTCCATCAGGTGAAAAGGCTACTGACTTGACTGAATATTCATGACCTTCCAGAGGTTTACCTATCTGAGTACCCGTAGCTGCATCCCAGATCCTTATTGTCTTGTCAGATGACCCAGACATAATTCTGGTTCCATCAGGTGAAAAGGCCACTGACAGGACGAAATTTTGATGACCTTCCAGAGGTTCACCTATCTGAGCACCAGTAGCTGCATCCCAGATTCTTATTGTCTTGTCAGATGACCCAGACGCAATTCTAGTTCGATCAGGTGAAAAGACCACTGACCAGACTGAATCTTTATGACCTTCCAGAGGTTTACCTATCTGATTACCAGTAGCTGCATCCCAGATCCTTATTGTCTTGTCATCTGACCCAGACACAATTCTTGTTCCATCAGGTGAAAAGGCCACTGCCAAAACTGACCGTTCATGACCCTTCCATACTATGTCAGCAATCCGATTTTGTGCTAAGACTTCTATCCTGAAACTCCTTTTTACTTGGGGCTTACATTCCAAATTATTTTTCCAAAAAGGAATTATACTGAGATAAAGATGTGGAGTCCTGCCCCTTGCTTCTCCGGATGAAAATTGGATCAGTAAATTTAGGAGGTATTGCAATATCAATGTTGCTTCTGATGCAGGATCACTATATGATAATTTCTGTGGAAATTCAATCTCTGATGTGCCATTATCCTTCTATGTGGTACTCACCTTGCACATCAAGTTTACAGATTCTCCACAATTTGGCAGTAGATCCAGTAAGCTCATAGCTTCAATCCAATATACTCCCTTTGCCTTCAAGAACTCCTTCAGTGTCCCTATACCATTTTCTTGGAACTGAGATTGCAGGAAATGATAACTCCAAAACTGGCAGGAATACTGAAGTGTTTCTCCTATATTTTCCTTAACCCTCTCAATAAAGTTAATGACTTCTTTATCTGGTATAAATGATGAAGGAAGATTACAGATATTGAATCTTAGCTTCTCCATTACTGTGAAACAAGCCAACATCATTTTCAAATGTTGGGATGTAGGGATATACATGACACCCTCAACCTGTTTGTAGGTGGTAATGAAATCAGCGAAAGATGCATGAAAAGTAAATATGCAGTTATTTTGATCTGAGATATAGCAAACTGCTTGCAGTCTAGAAATCAGATCTGTTACAAGCTCAACTTCAATTTCTAGGAGCTCAGCTACAGCATTGCATGTCAATGCCTTTCTTGCAGTAATGATTGCAAAAATGATCATCCAATCTTCTTTAGTCTCCTCTTCAGAGAGCTCTTCTGCTGAAATTGCACCATTCATAATTCCAGCATAAAGTTGTTTGATATCCTCAGGGTTATTTCCCTGCTCAAGTGAATGTGTCAATCTTGCTTTCTGTCTTGTATGGCTGCTAACACCCTTCACAAATTTCACAATGGTTGATGCATAAATGAAAAGAGTCCCTGACAGTCTCTTAAGGGTCTGCAGCTGCTCCTCTGCAGGAGACAAGCCATTCAGCTCAGCCTTGATATAAGTGTAAATATCTTGCTGCACAAAACTTTCTTCTACTTGGTGCAAGATGAATTCTTTAACTCTGGGAATAGACCCAGTAGTTGGGCAACTTGAATGCATCAGTTGTAGAATTGCTTGTTCTGGGCGACTAGTCAGGAAAAACTTTAAACCAGGCAATTCCTGGTCTTGGATTGCTGATATGAGAGGTCCAAGAACCAGTGAAACATTCTCACATTCATCTAAAGCATCCAGAATAAGAACTGGTAGATATGGTGTTGTTTCTCCATTCATGACAGTCCTCCAGGGTGCCATCAAGAGTGTTTTAATTTGCTTTCCTGGATCTTTTACTGCAAGATCAGGATCTTGTCGCAAGGCATTTCTCAGTGAAGTAGCAAATCTTTCTGAATACTTTGCTAGCTGGTATGCCAATGTGGGTATCACCAAATGGTAATTCCTACACTCAGGAATTTGGCGGGAGCAGAAGAAAGTCCCAGCAAGCAAGCCTTTATGTTCTAATCTTGTGCAAAGAGACATGGCAATTGTGCTTTTGCCTGTTCCAGCCATTCCACACATCCAGTAGCCTAATGGCATATCTGACTGAGGATTGATTGCCCATCTCTCAATGTCTGACAGAATTTGTTCCCTTGTGCCTGGATAGCAAACCTTACGAGAATATTTTATGCCATTGTCTGCATCATAGAATGCCTGTGGCGAATAAGACAGCCTTCCAATGATTTCCTATCAATAGATGAGATTTTAGTTGACCCATTGACTGCATTTCATAAACTTACATCCAAAATTGTGGTCCATTGAGATCCATGATAAGAGATATTATTAATATATTGATTTCCTTGAGCACTGTAAAACTTTGAATCATGTATTGAAAAATCTCGAGCATTTGGCAAGATTGCTGAAGACATGATGGTAGTTGATGTTCAAGTGATGAATGTAACGTTGTCACACTTCCCACAAATGACTTGAGGGCAGGCTTCGAGATGTGGGTGTCAACCGAGTAGATCTTGGACTCCACATCTACCAGTATTACCACGATCTCCAAACCATGCGCTCACTGTCTCAAATCATGTTCGTAATTACAACCTACTCATCCGTACAAATCAGCTCATCCTCTCCTCATCCACCGTATCGGATACTCAAACATTCCAGTGAATAAAATAGTCGGTAAAATTCACGAAAGCGAAAGTGCAATCTGAGTATCCTAAAACTCGACGTCTTTGAAACAGCCATCATAGTCCTGTTCACTGGATCTACTTATTCCCTCTTCCAACGACTCTTAAATTCCAATCAGAAAACACCTCCGCTAGAACATATCTCCATCGTAATTGCGCTCAGATATGGAGATAACCCGGCAATGTCAATGGAAGGAATGGATTGTATTTGACACGCTTCTCGAGTAGTCAATATTTGATTCAATGAAGACTGTGAATTTCACCATAAAATTACGATCGACGAAAAACCCAGTTCCCAGTGGTGTCCCGGAGGTGTTGAGTGGGAAGCTTCCATTTTTTGAAGAAATCAGGGAAATTGTGCAATAGGATTGATAGAGAGGAATGACGAAAGACTTATTTCACGTTCTAGTCTACCACCTGCCAAATCACTGTACGATTCGAACTTTTACTTGCTTTGAAAACAACTTTTGTGGGCCTCATCCAGACAGTTCGAATCTCGATTATATTTTGCCAACTGTTATGCTGAAGATTGAAAGGTGCGAAGTTATGGTAACGATTCTCCTGCATTTATTCCTAGATTATTTAGCAGCTTTCTTTGTTACGCTGCAAACTGTTGGAGTATTGCATATTGAATGACCTTCGCTCAACTGCTGGATGAGTCCTAGCGGAAGGAGAAATGAAAACATTCAAGTGCACTGCCGAAAACCTAATAGTAGACGTAATGATGAAATAGCAGCAGTTGCTGCATACGAAGTGGCTGCGATAACTAGTTAAAGTGAAAAACACAACGGTCATAAACTCTCTACGTCAGATATCAGTAATCCTTGACCTGCTCTTCCATATAGTCCCATAACGCCTTTGCATCAGCAGGATCTCTAGTTTTCGGATCTGGCTCACTGGAGACATAGCGAGCCCACGCTGTGAGATACTGTGTCAAAGTTAAATTAGTGATAGATAGTCAAAAGGCTGTAATGTAGCTACGCACTCTACCATTGTGCTGAGCACATTCTGGAGCCGTTGCTGCGTATAGTGGCGTCAGAACACCTAGTTCAATCGGGTATAAAATCAATGGTGACTGTATCCGAGGTGGCAGTCAAATTATGGGCAATAGGGAGAACTGGGATTTTGGACACACCACCAGTTTCACGAGGAGTGCAGGTGCATGTCGATTGAAATCAGACCGTATATTGCCTGGATGGACAGAGATGGATACGATTCCCTGGTCGCCATATCGTTTTGCCAGCTCATTCGAGAATAGGATGTTGCCCTGCAGATGACGCCGGTGTAAGGATCTCTTGTCCGACGTTATTAAGACTCACGGTTTTACTCTGTCCATATAAACTCATCTTGCTCATCTTGCTCCTCTCTGGCCCATCCTTGAAAGTCTCATATTTCATTTTCGGGAAGGAGTGATGAGCGTAAGACGAGACATTGACTACACGGACTTTTCCTTTGTTGCCCGGGGTGGCCTTAGCTGTGGATATCAAAGTGGGAAGGAGGAGCATAGTGAAGTAAAAGTGGCCTGGCCAAGTACATGTAAGAGTTATGTATGACACGGAATTTGAGAGAGAGAAGTTGACGAACCAAGAGTATTGGTTCCAAACTGCAAGTCGAATCCCTGGGCTGTCAGCATATCCTTCGGTGGTTGGCCAACTCCCCTGAGAGAGCGGATCGCATAAGTATTGGCCTGGAGATGATTGACGTAGAGATACATGCGCGTTGTTTATGAGGACGTGAAGTTGTGTCTCCTTGCTATTCCAGTCAAGAGTGCCGTGTCAGTCATCCATCCGAAGTCTTAGATCCCAATAAAATGAACAAACCTTAAAAATTTCTCGACGGTGGGCTTAATCGTCCTTAGATCGCTCAGATCCAATTTCAAGAATATAGCCTCCTTCCCAGTTTTGGTTTTCAACTCTTTGATCGCAGCTTCAGCTTTCTCTTGACTTCGTGCGGCGATGTAGACTTTGGCATTGTGTTTCAAAAGTTCTTGGGCTATAGCCTTTCCTACTCCTGGAAGCGAGCGTAAAGAGGGATAAGTTTTTGTACGGCAACTTCAGAGGGGTATGATACATGCCGGTATTAGCCCCAGTTACTATCATAACCTGTCCTGTAAGGTCGGGAATTTGGTCAACAGAAAACTCTGCTTTTGGTGGAAAGTTAAGTGAGATCCAGTTTCCCATTGTTACTGGCCAGCCGCTAGGTGGTCTAGAGGTTTCCTTCCTTGAGCATTGCTACTCATTGTCTTTATACATCGAGCTGTCGTTGGCTGCCGGCCGTCTTCGTCAGATCACGATCCAGTCGTACGCGATATCATGCATGCGACCAGCATTTTCCTGCCCAATTACCATCCCCGATGTCCCCAGTGCCGTGTACAGCCAATAGCAAGAAGTTCGCATGCCTGTTTCTCCCTTACTCCGTTGACTGGACAAATCGCAGCCGGCGTGGACGTGTCCTGGCCGAAATGATTTAAACTTGTGAGTCTTTTCGGAGTTGATGAAGATGGGCGCTCGACGATAGTAAATTAGACGCCTATTCGTTACGCTAAACTCCGGGTTGACTTCGGACTTCAAGCTTTAACGTTCAGCACTAAAAGTTGAACCCTTCTTCCACCTTTTTGTTGTCCAAAAATGCTGCAATAGCTATCATTTTGTACTTATGCTTTGAAATTGTTCCTCTCGACTTGACACTTGCTTGCGCACTAGCGCACTCCGGAGCGGCATGGTTCATTTTCGATTTCCGAAAATTGTATACGTAACTCACTGATGTTGAGATGTCGTTTTTTTGAATTTCTGCGGTCCGGATCTCAGTTGCAGCAGGCAAGATTTTCGCCACGTCTTTTCTTTCTTTTTTAGTTCCAACTTCCAATGCAATCCGACAACTACGACGCCATGTGGAGCGCACATTCCTTTCCATTTCCATTTCCATCGGATCTGTCCTTTTTCACGCTCCCAGCAACTCTTGATGACTCTATTGACCCAAATTGGGCATCTGAGTTGGTGATCCCGGAAAATGATACCATCAGTCATGAGTACATGACCAACATGTTCCTTAACTTACCAGAAATGGTTTCGGAAGAATTGCCTTTCCTGCAGACCAGTGATAGCGGCTACAATGCTGCATTCTGTGGGTGTTTAGATTGACATGCCAAAATAGCTGCTGATATTGTGCTGCCTTAGCTGCAACTGATCCAGGTATTAATTCAGATCTCTTTACTGTGCGAACCAACCAACAAGAGGACTGTATGTTTTTTCAATGTTTTTTGGGGGGCTGGTTTATTTAAAACTGCTTTTAGTTGATCTGGATACAATCTTTGCAGAGCTCACAGCTAATCTCTCTGCATTTGACATGAGCATGGGAGAAGAGCAAAGCACTATTCTAGGCAACTGTAAGTTTCTCTGATATGATTATGTTTTATATGGGTTTCTTTATGCATGTATAAACCCAGCTATACCTCAGTCCAATGTTAATGGCATTGATGCAGGTCAAAAAGGTCTAGCCTTGATTTCATACATATCATTTGCCAGTACTAATATATATTCTAATTTCTAGTACGCAGATGGCCAGGATCTTATTACACCTTTGAGATTGTGGATGGATTCAAGATCATGGATATTATCCGTGGTGGAAATGGGAAGCGGCCCCAGGGACAAGGAAAGCTTGTTCAATTTGAGGCTGCATTCCCTGGAGTTGGGTATGTGAGGTCAACTGTCTCCAAAGCATAGAAATCATACAAGAAGTGTGAGGATTCACCACTTCTTTGTCATTACATTGGCATGGGTGCAAAATCACAAGCAACTTGGATGAAGTTTGAGCATACAAAAAAGGTGAGATCATTCTCCAACTAAAGCATGATTTGTTTACTGATATCATTTGAATAAGGCTCAGAACTAGATTCATCTATCACAATCATTAACATTTTTAAAATCTTATTCTCCACAACAGAATCATGGTAGCATTTTCTAAGAGTACAGTCCTTAATATTAATTGGCTTTACTGATATACTTTTGTGGAATTTATGGGTTTATTTAGTAGTTAGTTGTGCACATCATAATGAATCCTCTAATTAATCCATGTCTTTGAGTATTGCAAGCATTGAGCAAAACACACTCCATCCTGAGACAATTTTCAACTCAGGACTTCCAAGTTCCTCATAAACAACTTGAGCTTGAACATCAAACTCATCTGATACCCACCTAAAGCATTCCTCTTTTGTCTTATCCAGTGTTCCCCGTAAATGTTGCACAACCTCCCAACCTCCATTTCAACCTTTACTCCACATCAGCAGAACCTGGGTGAACGCTACAGCAACTATAGCAGCTTATAGCAATCCATAGCAGCCACAGCACTGTACAGTGCTGTGGAATGCTATGAGGTCCTATGAGGTCCTGTAAGATGCTGTAGGTTGACCGTTGCTCGAGCATTCTGACACCTGTCATTTCCAGCTGATGGATACGGCAACGGGGACCTTGGATGCTATTTAATCAATGGTTTTGAGTCTTGACGAGTTCGACGTCTTTTCCTCCCCCCACTAAGCTCAACTTGACTCAGACTGTAAGTTCTGCTCTCTGCAATTTTTTTATTTACTCGGAGGCTCTAATTATATGTCTGATGACATTTTTTAGTGTCATTCGATGACATGGTAGGAGTCAAAGTTAATTAGCCTCATATACAATTTTATGCTACTTGTGGACCTGGTGGATGAGTCGAGTATGTATGTTGTAGTATTAGTAGTGTTTAGAACCACCAATAAAATGATTTTATAAATATTTCGCTAGTATTTCGCTCTCGCGAGCCAGGGAAACAATTCGTAAGGATAATATATTTGGTATTGAATCAGTATTGAATAGAACCCTGATCGCGGCGTTCCCACGAAGTCCACAGCGATCCACAGCAACCAATAGCATCCCACAGTTCTGTACAGAGGGGTACCTTGCTATGGGTCCTATAAGTGCTGTGGGTTCTGTACAGAGCTGTACAGCTCTGTACAGAACACCCAGGTTTTGCTGATGCACAGTGCTTCAACCCATAATTATCAGGAAATTTGAACACCTTAATAGGAAATTCACCACTTGGCAAGATCTTGTCATGCTGTCGGCGAGGGCGGTGATGGTTCCAGTACTCCTTGAACTCCAGAACAGACTTCTGGGCAATCTTTGGCCACACCCAGTTGAAAAGGTTACTAGAAATTTTCAAAAGATGAATCTAAAAATAATTAGATGATAGCAAAGAAACATACACATGTAGTGGATCCATTGGATTGAAGTATTGTTTGTCTGAATCTTTTGTAAGCAGAATAGCAGTCTTCAGGTCCCGGCCATTGTAGTCCCTCATATTACTCCAAGAGGATTCAATGGGGACATTGTCAGAGCTCTTTAGGGCAACAAATGCAGGTACTTGGTCAAAGGGTAAATCTGGTGTATAGATTTGTCTAATTTCCAAGACAGTTAATAAGCACTCTGAAATAGACTGACAGAAGAGCATACCGTAAGGCAATGTGGCATGCACACATTTGACCAGTCTCATTACCACCATCAACAGTCAGTTGTAATGGTATTTCTAAAGAAATTCAGGCCCAGTTTTGGACAATATAAAGTATGTCACTCACCCCCATATGCTTCCACCATGTCTAAATAGCGGTGTGCAATAGTATGCTCACACTGTGAGTTGGGAACCACCTGCTCTGCCACAATTAAACCACTGCTATGACATTTCATTCCATAAATGACAATTCCCACAGCTCCAATTTGCAATGCTTTTGAGGATATCTTCTCATGACCATCACAATGAATTTCCTGAAAGACACCGGCACCTGTAAGATGGCCCTTGCATCGAACAACAGGCTTGCGACTTGGATTCCGAATATCAAACCCATCCGGATCATTCAATAGCATAATTTCTCGGACAGTTTTGAAAAGCTTGAATCTGGAATGGAAGGATTGGTGCAAGTACCTATTGACCCGGTGAGTTGGCATGACAATTTTTTCTGCTGTCCTATGAAATTGATTGTACTATGACTCCTGCCAGTGAATTTATTTCTATCAAGTTTCATGGCTCCCGAAATATAGTTGTGGATAGTGATGGTGGAACACTCAAACAATTTTACACATTGAATGAGCCACACCTCCCTGATCCAAGCAAAAGAACACCTGGCAGTCTCAGGCTCAAACCTCCTTTTATCTTTTTGGAGGCTGTGATTATAGTCGAAGAGGTAAACTTGATCTGGTCATTTGATAATACACTGACTCAATGTTGTAGTTTGAAGCTCACTACAACTGTGAAGCACCACTTTTTGTCCATGGAACAGCTGAACAAGCCCGCCGTGCCAAAAAAAGAGCAGCTGATCAAGCTGACCTTAGCTCTGCCCCTTCATCCAAGATTCCGAGAACAAAAGGAGTGAGAGCAAAGTAACTTATTTCGCTAACTTATTTAACTTATTTCAATTCAATCAAGTTAACTTATTTTTTCCCACGCTTATGAACTTTACTTAGTGAACGTCGATTTACTTGGTGAATCTACTGTACCATTTCGAATTTAAGTTCAGTAATGCGTAACGCGGGGTGCTGAACTGGTGTAATTTCCATCTTTGTAATGCACAACATTAGCCTCCGAGCTCAATTTTTTGGCACTTATAGGCCAAATTTGGCAGCCGGCTACACCGGGCACTATAAATATGAACTCAACTGAACTAAATTTGCAAATGTAACGCTGCCTGATGGTGGCTGAACTATGAACTGAATAGATCCAAGGAGTAACGCGTAACATCTAGTGAACTTAAATTCAAAACTATACAGTATTACGGCAGATTTAACACTAACTTTGTAAATCAAATGTCCTGTATGCTGTCCCATTGCTTGCTATTGCTGTCAATGTTCTTAAGAGCACCCAAATAGACACGCTATGACTGTTCACTGTATCTTCAAAGCTCGCACCTGGTATAATCAGCACGCTATTGATTGCTTACTTGATGAACATATTACGGCATATTTATCTCGCCGTTGTTGTATCAGACTAATTCAAACATCTTCTATGTTGCTGCTCACTGTTGTTTTTGTGCTATGTGAATGAACTTATCTGCAAACCATGGCCTGTGCACTTCCAGTATAAGTTGTTACAGACATTAGTGTAGTCTCGAGTCTGTTGTTGATACATATTATGGTACAAATTCACCACTGTTTTAGCTATATCACTTGGCCATCGCTAAGCTAACAACTTTTTCCATTAGCGAGTGGTCCTCACTGCAGCTAATTAAATTTAAAATGAGTGATAAGTGCAAGTGTAATACATCTCCCATCACACAAAAGGTGTGTTTCAGTTTATTTCAACTCTTCTTGTAATGATCTAACTATTCTGTCAGCTTCATCCCGCCTTGCCAGCATGCCATTGCAGTCTTCATTTGCACCAGCTGGCATTACAGCTGTTAACTTTGTCATTGCCTCTGTTCAGGTAGATGAGGTCACTGGAAAAGTTGAAATTGAATGGCCTACAAGTTCAGCTCAAAATATGGCTCAGCTGAGCCTTGAGCAAGGTAGCCTTTCTGATGAGGTGTTTGCTCAGGGCAAGACCCAAAAGGTGTACACAGTAAGTTTAAATAATTATCATTTTCAAAGATGCTTTTCTTCTGACAACATTGATATATTTAGCTGACATTTAGAGGTCAAAAAATGGTAGCCAAGCAATTCTTCAATGTTGGAGAGGGTCCAGACACTGTTGATATGAATACAAACAAGGATGAGCTTGAGAAAGAAGCAATCTGTCTTGCTCAAACTGGCTACTTTTACAAATGCTTTCTAGAACTTGCTGAAGAGCGTGCTGTTGATATGGGAGATGGCAAGTTATTTTTTTTCTTCAATTTCTGAGTCATGCACAGTGCTAAAATGTTTATTTGCAGAGCTTAAGGTCACTAGTTTTCTCCTTGCTCTGGAAGTTATTGAATCTGGGGCAAATCCTTCCTCTGCTTCTGGCTTGACTTCATATGAGCTTCAAGATCAAGAGCTCAGTGCAGAATATGCTGCAGTTGCATGGCTGCTAGAGCCCAGGCGTCAAAAGCAATTTAAGAAATGGACCGGAACTTGTGAACACCCATCTTACAACAACAACATGGTTGGAAACATCCTCACCTGCTTTGCCCATTTTGTCGATTTGCATAGCAAGAAGAGTGTTGTATTGGCTGATATACAAAGTATGTGATTCTTACTCTTTTTCAAGACCACCAGCTGAAAGTACAACTTAAGCATCTGTGGTTGGTAGCAAACATGTCCTGTTCGACATGATGTTCCATACAAAAAATGGGTTTGTTGTTCAACTTATATATGCAAAAAACTTGTACTCATATACACTACTTTAGGAAAAGTGGTGCTGGAGACCATGGTCAGGATGGTATTGACAATTATGTCAAAGTCCATCACTGCGTTGACCGCTGTGAGACAATGAGATTTGAGGCACCTGAGCCAGAGAAAATTAGTGTGAAAGACTCAGACTCAGAGGACTCAGAGGAGTGAGATGTAGTGGCAAAAGTCAGTAGATACCTTAAAAAACTGTTTGTTTCACCATTAAAGTACAATTCATGGTACAATCATCCCCAAAATTAGTTGGCACCAGCAAACTAGCATCTGTATTTAGCTGCATTAAAATAGAAACGACATCTCAACATCAGTGAGTTATGTATACAATTTTCGGAAATCAAAAATGAACCATGCCGCTCCGGAGTGCGCTATTGCGCACACAGCGCGCGATGGGAGAAGGATTTTGGGGACAAAGCATGCACTGACTGTGAGTTGTTCAAGTCGTTCTAATATCAGGTCCTAATACTCTGTTCTCAGAAACCTTAGAGTATCAAAAATGCAGTGTATAGCTCCCGTGTCATTTACAGAACAGCACGAGGCCTAACTTGCAAGTTGCCAGCTTGTCTCCCGTAGGCAGACTCTCGCAAGCAAGCTTGCTAATTTAGAGTCTGCACAATGTCGCGCCGCGTCATCAGGACCTCGATTTTCAAGTGCCTGCCGTTTCCTTTTTCATCGAATATTTCCTTTTATATCGAGTATTCCTTTTTGTGGATGATGGCTCATCGCCAGTAAGCGCCAGCTCCTTGCTCGTTTATTTCTATCTCTGTGAGCGTACAATTCATGTTCAATAATTATTTCTTCACATAGACATGTCTGGCCAGCATTGGAAGTGAATTGGTTAGATAGTGAGCTCATTAACGTGTTCAAATAGGACTCGCGTCGGAAATTTTCTCGAATTAGGCGCTCACACGTGAGTGAAAAATCGAACTACGGTCAAGACCCTTCAACATTGATCAGACTAGTTGCCAGCCCCCTCCGATGGAAACTAGGATATCTATCTTTTCTGGCCTTTCGAGCAGCCTCAGTCTGTCCTTCCGCACCTCGTCATCGAGTTCAGTATGCGGCCAAGGAACACTCAGCGCGAAATTCATCAAAGCCCTAGGCAGCCTTGTCCTGCGAGGTTCCGATAAGCTCATCATCCAGCGAAGATTGTCCAATATTAGCGCGCAAGTTGCTAGTCATACGAGCGGTCAGGAGAGTGTGGCAATGTATGGCAGATATTCATTATCCCCATATCCGATATTCTCTTCTCCTGTATCTAACAAGTCCGAGCAATGGGGTGATATATTGGAGCTTTCTAGGTATGTTGGCACTTATGCTACTAGACCTTACTGATTTCCTCCAGACGTGGTTTATACACAGATGAAATCAGACGGCAAGCTTTGAACAGAATAATGATGCAACTGGAAACGGGAGACTTTTATCCTCTGGTTGAGGTTCTCGTGAAATGGAAGCCGATTGAAGTGTCGATATTTCTTTTCGAGCTGATGTCGTGTCTTCCTGATGAAAGGTTTGTCTTACGATATCTATCCTCTCGGTTTCATATTAAATTATGCTCGTCAGGTTGAACGCCCTCACTCTCCACCAATCCGCACTGCAGGAATCAATTCGCGCAGAATATGCAGCATCATCTGTCATACGCAAGGAGCAGATTACTCGCGCCTTGATTCGTGCTATCAAGCTCCTCCTTCTCGCCGGAAAAGAAGCTGCAGAAACAGTCATCAGCGCAGGGTTCTTGACCGTAATCCTTCTAATGGTCGCAGCAGAAGGATTGCAAGTCGTACTTCCCTCATCAACGTCAAAAATCCCAAAAGTGCAAACTTTTGCTGGACCTTCTTTGACGCTATGGGAATGCAAGGAAGCGTTGGCGGTTTTGGCACTATATGAGGACGCCGACTTTAGTTCGCGGTTGGCGCCATGGCCTTTCACACTTTTTTGGCCTAAAGCTAAAGATTTTGATCTTCCGGAATGTTTCCTTGTATCGCTGGAGTCAACGCGAGCGGCGCTTCCTGGGCCAGAGTCACCACTCATATCCGAAGCTTGGAGGCTTCGTCTGAGCGGTATCAACACGGTGTTCTCTTTTCGCCCACCTCCTGGGCATGGCTACAATCCAGGTCGCCATGTACGGACCGCGCTCACAGAACTTTTGTGGCTTTTACGGTACATATGTTTCCACTTCCCTTGGCTTCTCAGATTGAGCTAACGAGCTATTCAGCCATTCAGAATCAGATCCTGCTTTGGAGTTGGAGGCTACCTTGTCGCTTCTGAAATTCATTGGGCTTGGGCCGAAGAGGTGGAGAATCCTGGGGGCTTTACTGGCGGATTGCTCATACGAGAATATGACGATGGTGTTTCGAAAATTGGTATCTGTCCTACAAACATCCTCATCTAGGTATGCACTTTTGTTTATTTCTTTGATATTCCACATATTTACTCTAAATCAGCAAGGATTTACTCGATGAATACCGCAAGCTCCTTCCAAGTAATCGAAAGAACAACCCAGGAGATTACTTTCTCGAATTCTGCACCAATATCTCTCGAGATTTTCCCGTTCTCATCAAACCTCTGTCCGAAAGTGGAATTGCATCCCTCCTGTTGTCTATTCTCAGTGATATCGATCCCACTCGGACTTTCCAGCCCCCGACTAATAGCAGCCAGGCGTCGCAAAAACAGCTGATCAGGGATGTTATGTCCAGGTTACCTACGGTTATACCGAGTCCAGGCCAGCACCTACACAATCGTGATAAAAGCCTGCGCATCCTCGATGTAGGTATCGCCATATCGGTGTCTCTGTCCATGATGGAGGATCACACTGACAGCGAGTCGGACCTATGGGAAAGGGCAACGAAGAATCGTCTGCGTCCTATTCTCTCGTCGGCGTTGCGTGATATCTGGACGTTGTTGGCTTGTCAGGCTCGAAGACTCAGTCGTAGTAGGGAGAACGACGATGGTCCTCAGGCTGGAGGTGAAGAACGAGGACAAGCTGAGGCGGATGTGAGGCGTTTGCTAATTTGCTTTCAGGCTCTGGCGGTGTTTTTTGAGGTGGATGTGTATTCAACAGCCTGACCAATTGATTTACCTGTTTTCGAAAATTGCAATTTGTCTGCTCGTCCCCTGTTTGTCAAGAAGCGATAAGAAGTACGGATCCCTATAATCCGGAGAAACAAGTCATATTTGGGAAGTAGCAAGAAACTATAACTACAAGAATGCAAGGTCTAACGACCGTGTTTACTTTCGCCAGACGGAGTCATATTGGGAAGAAAACCAAGGACTTGCTTGACCCAGTGTGGCAAGATTACGTCCAACGCCACGTAGAATGGAACCAGACCTATTATTTGTTACCTTACAATAAGGTAGGAAGGAAGAGTCGAAGATCGTCCGGTGAGGATACAGGGCAAATGATCCAAAGTAACGCTGAGTCGCTGACGAGTAAATAAGGCCCGTCCGCACTTACATTTCGTGAAGCCACCTAATCGCCAATCATAAGCTCTCCGAGCTTGACAGAAACATGTCCCTCTCGTCTGTGCGTCTCCGCATTACAGCAGTTTCCCAACACCTCCATTTGCGCATTTCGTTCCTCCCTTTCTTTCACTTTGAAGACGAACGCAACACTCCATGCCCTCTACTATCACACGGGAAAGTTCCTTGTTCTTGAATATGTAAATGGGCGGCGTGCCTTCTAGCTGGAGATGCTCTGCGTGCTTGGCGGCGTCCAAGAGATTTTCAGCTGTTTGGGTATGCTGCCATCTCGGAGTACTTTCGCATGGAGAATGAGTAGAGCCGGGTAAGTTACTAGACCTTCAAGTTCGGTGGCGGTGGGGAGTGTGGTCTCCACTCAAGGCTTGGCGTTGTCGGTCTTGGTTTTGCCAAGTTTGTGTTGCTTCGTCTGCGTGGAATTCTTCACCTCCGATATTGGCTGAACCAACCCTGAGATCCCGAGCGCGATTAAATGTCTCTGCATCGACCTACGATGATACGGAAAGAAGTGCAGTTAAAAATCTTGAGATGCAACTTACCATTTACATTAGTTGAAGCACCCTGTGTTGCACCCTTTAAAATAATCAGACCGGACTCTGACGCCATAAACTAACATTGTCTGAAAAAGACAAAGTGGCCCGTTATAGAGAACGCGAGAAAAAAGATGATTGAGAGCAAGTTAGAGTCAGGCAAGGCAGAGATGGTCAGACCGTGCGCGCGCGACAAAGTACTGTGACTGCTTTCTGGACTTGAGCCAAGGAGGGAAAGAGCTGGCAGCTCGAAAATTGTGCAGTGAGAAGACTAACACTGACAACGACAGAGCGAACAAGAGCAATGGTATCGGGCCCACAGGTACTTTATGTGGAAACTGTCGTCTGGGTGGTGAGAAAAAAACAAGATCAGAGTCACGGCTGTCACATCCTTCTTGGACGCGTCTCACATTATGGTGGGTCAAGCCTATCACTACTCTAGAACAATTCTTTTACACTAGAGAACAGAGTCTAGCCTTTTTACACGCTCATGACTGCTCAGAGCCTCACAACGATTCCGTCTGGGGCGTTTCTTGGACAAAAAATGACACTGTAATCTCAATATCTGCAGATGGATCCCTCAAACAATGGGCTTCGTCTTCAGGCGAATCCTATCTACCACCAAATGCTCCAGCAGACTACAATGTTCCCTCGCCACATACTTTGGGTCTGGTCTCTCTATCGGTGTCTCCGGATGGCCAGCGTGCATTGTACAACAGTCTAGAAGGCCTGACGTGTTTGTGGAATCTTCAGAGTGGAAAGATGGAAGGCACGTTTGAGAGCTATGTGAGGGCAGGTGAAACTGTCGAGCCTTGTGAGTTTGTTTCTATATCGCATTATCATTAACGTTCATTTTTTCACTATGGAACTAGCTTGGTCTGTATCCCTAAGTCCATCTGGATCCACGTACGCCTCTGCAGGAGGATCCGGAAACCTTGCAATCCATTCTGCTGATCCAGAGTCTTTTGGTCGTCGACTTTCGACGGTGTTTTCTGGTAGAAACAAGTTTGGAATGTGCTGTTCCTATGTGCGCGCCTCCTTCACCTTCCAGTCCTATTTACCAATATTGACTATTCTTCAGAGCCCAGACGGTAACCGTATCGCACTGTCTTCCGAAATCGGACAGGTTTCCTTACTCGATGTCGAATCAAATACCTTTACGAATACATATACCTCGCACGCAATGTCTGTACGCTCTGTAGCGTGGTCCCCTGATGGCAACGTATGTCCCTTTCACTTTTCCGATGAACAAACTGCTAAATTCACTTCTTCTCTCTTCCCTGCGCACATGCTCCTTCATCCATTCAGCTCCTCATGAGCGCATCAGAAGACAAGCGTCTAGTCTTGCACGATGTTCGTGTATCCTCTGGTGGCGGCGGAGGAGCCGTCGCCACGTTCACCGGACATTCCTCTTGGGTCCTATGTGTAGATATTTCTCCGGATGGGAGGCTGGGTCTGTCTGGGCACGTCTACTCGCTTCTTCTTCTCTCTTATTTTCTGACATTCTTTCCATCACAGCTCCGCCGACAAATCAATCAAAGTATGGGATATCGCAGCTCGCGCGGCGGTATCTACCGTACAAGACTCTGGTGAAGTTTGGTCAGTATCCTGGCGTCCAAGGGCTCCTGCAGTTGGATCGGCAGGAGCATTTGTATCTGGAGGAGAGGATGGGGTAGTGAGATGGTGGAGAGGTGCTGGTGCTGGTGGTTGAAACCTGTCGCTTGTACTCTTGGACGTGGATATGGGTTTCTGTGTGTAATAAAAAATTGCTGTATCCGATTCAATTGTAACTTGCTGCTTCCTGTCTCGCGCTGCTTCTATCCAATTGTTTTCATACAGTGTAGATAGGAAGCGGGATATGGTATTATAAAGTAAGTCGCGATGATATATTCTTACAGAGTTGGTATTCATATTGTCGTTTCTAGGTCCCAGTCATTAAACTCGAAACTCGACCTTGTATCTCTAATCGCTCGGTGTCCTCTACGTCTTTACTCGACCTGGATAGCCTATAACCACCAATCCTATGCACTGCTTCAAGCAGATCTTCCATGTCACTTGAAGCAGCAGAGTCGCTCGAGTCGCTCGGACTTGGTAGTGCCAGTCGACAGTGGTGGCGTCGACAAGCTGAAAGTAGGACTGGGAGTCAACATTTCCCTCGAGCTCAGATTGTCGAAGCTGAGCTCGGAAACGGATCATCGACTCGTCGACCACTTGGGATACCGGATCGGATACGATCGGATTTGACCACCTCCCAAAGAGAGCGTAAACCATCGATACCACGACGTCCATGTCGTTCTGGACAGCCGCTATCGCGTTGTTGTAATGAGGTGTTGAATACTTCCAGGGACCACCATCCTCGGTATCCTGTGCGATGCACGAAAGAGGTCATTTGTGATACCGGGAGGAACCCTAGAAATCCTGATGGTGGATTTTCTGGGTCAGAATCGGACGATGATGGACTGGGTTCCGCTGAGGAAGGTTCACAAGGGAACACTCTACATGCGCGACTCCATTTCATGCGGCGAGGCATATCTTCTTCTTCTTCTTCATGGCAAATGGTATCAGGGCGGACGGCGTCAGCGACTTGATAGAAGAAAATCTTCTCTGCGGGTATAGGTTCTCGATAATTCGTCGAAGGTTGGCAAGCTATGGCGGCGAGAGTTTGGCCTTTGCGTATAGTGGAAGGTTGGCCTGGGTCAGCGTATTGGTTTCCACTAGAATATACATACATATGTGAGTAAACGACGGCAAAAGAGGAGAGAGAAGAACATACAGTGTATTAAATGAATCCAGAAGAACACCAACGTTCTCTCGATCAACGCGTTGAACAATATCCCAAACTTGCATCCAGTTATCAACAACTGTTCCCCAGCTCAACGGTTCATAGCCAATTCGAACACCGTATTTCTCAGCCAAAGCACCAAGCTGACGAAACGCATCAACCTGCGCGTCATAATACATCTCCATAGTACACTCTTCGGAGATGGGATACGGACCAGAAACATGGTTGGAACAAACGAGAAGCAAATCGCACTTCATCGCAGGCATGAATCCTCAACCAGCGCTCTGCATCCGCTAGTCCAGCATCAATCTCTTCCTGCGACCGAAAGTTTTCAAAGTTCCGAAAAGGCTGGAAGAGTGGGATTTCCAAACCGAGAGACGCGCAGAGTCTGTGAATCGCCGTGGCGCATGCGAGATCGAGCGAAGCTGGATCCCGGGATGTAATACTAATATCTGTCGGCTTAGAGTCGGGAACAACAAACTATGTTTACCCTCAGCGACTTCATCGACGAAAGCTTCGAAATCTGGTATGAAAATCTCGATTCCGTCATAGCCCAGCTCGGAAGTGACGCGGAATCTTGGTAGGGAGATCGTGATGAGTGTTGGTTCCGAGTGATAGGGACGCGATGGAAAATTTAGGCTGGGACGAGGAGGAGCAGGATGGATGTAGACATTGAGGGTTTGCGATAAGCAAAAGCGATCGTGTCCCTGTTACAATCCCTCTCATACTTATGAGGATTTGTTTGCGGAAGGGATTTAATCCTTACAGGTGGAAGAACTCACGCCCGAGGGCCGAATCCACGACGTCTGGATTGGATTCTCGAGAGAATCGAGGTTATCTATACTTGATCAAAGAACATTCGTAAGAGCAATTGCTTCTTGTTTTCGTTTCTAGCAAAATTGGAACTGGACTCTGCTCTTTTGAATTTAGCCCCTGAACATCCGGGGAACTTTTATGGAGATGCACAGCAACAGTTAGGGCCCGGGTAGAGATATTCAGTATACAGGAAGAGGAGGACGGGGCACTTGGGAACCCCGCGAAAAGGAAATCCAATGTGCTTCATGACTTGTTGTATCACGGATAGGGGGTCAAAAGCGAACACACTCAAAACACTTATTCCTCTTCCGAATATACTTAAGTGTCGACACGAAAACAATCATAGTTTACAAAATGGAAAATTAGGGCGCTCATAACTAATTACATTGAAGTCTTTTGGAATATGGGCGGGCAGATCGGGTGTCTGATTCCTGCAACACAACACCTTCTGCTAATGTAATCTACATAACCAATATACAGACCCAAAAAAAATACAACTCCTCTATGAGGCTGGCGCTAGACACCTATCAGCAGAGTAATTGGCGTCATTTCCCCACCACTGGATAGAAAACAATCGTTAGAGATAAGAATAATAAAATAAGGAAGCGAGACTCACTTGAGGGAACTGTTTTAAGAAAAAGGAGGAGGAAAGACAACGATTAGATACGAATATATGGAGGATGGATGTAACACTCACGGGAACAGCGGTACCGGCGGCACCAAAGACTGCCAAGTTGAGAATGAACGAGATGACCTGGGTTCCACCGTCAAGGGCACCAGCAACGATGTAGTTGTCTGGAGGTAATTATCAGTATGAGCAATCTCGCGACATGGACAGATACAACTAACATTTGGTGAAAGCACGGGGGTACCTGTTACGGACCCACCACTGAGAGACAACACCAAGCAGCATGGACGTGTTCACGGAAGTGTTGATTCCAACTGCGTACAAAGGTGTTAGCATCGTGACGAAACCAATGGCAATGGATTCATACCAGACAAGAAGCAGGAGTACTGGAGAACAACACTGGTGTTGAAGTTCTTGAGGAAGGCGCTCTTGGGCCACTTGCGGTAAAGGCCATATTGTATTATGGGGAAGATAGCACCGATGGCGAGAGAAACAGGGACCATGTAGTAGGTCTTGCCTGGACTGAACATCTCACGTCCGAGAGCTCCCCAAGAAATGGCGTTCGAGTTGAAGCTCTGTGCGTTCTGTCCCGACCATAGACGGGTACCAGAGATACTGAGCAGGGCCGTTCTCTGGTTCTTCACGATGGAAAGTTCCATAACGTAGTTCAACAGAGCACCCTGAAAAGATCATTAAAAAGGGAACCGTCATTATTCACAACTGGGACATACGACAACGCAACCGAGGATCTGAACAAGGAAGTTGACCTTGGGAGGAATCTTAAGGTACTGTCCGAGCTTCAAGTCACCAAGTAAGGTAATACCCTGGACTGTTGGCTGACTACCATAGAGGGCAGCGTACATGTTAGCAACGGGGTCGCCTGGGGCCATGTAAGAGCCAATCATAGAGTAGAAACCATCGAGCTGTGTGCTAAATTGCTGGTAACCAAGGATAGCAGAAGTCGTGCAGTATGCAGTGGTGAAGAACATAGAGAGGAACAGGATCTAAAGTCGATAGCGTGAGCTTTGATTTGAGGTTAGTCCAACCGAAAGTCTACTTACCACAGTAAGCTGCCACCAGGTAAAGTTTGAATGACCTGAACAGCAGTTGTCAGACTCGCAGAAATAAGAAAATCATTCGTATTACCTGTGTAGTCAGTAGCCTGAGCCATGGCGTATGCAATAGCAAGCAGAGATAAGAACCACCATCTGGGGACCTTGGAGTATCGCTTCATCGCAGTGAAGTGCTCATCGTGTGTGACAGAATGGTTTTTGTTCCATGGGTTCATCATGCGGAAGAAGGGCAACAACTGTTCCCAGTAGAAGCAGAGAACGTGCGTAATGGTAGCACCCATGGCAAGGTTAGCAGTGATGAAGTACAAGGCATTGGTGGACGAGAAATAAGCAGGCTAGAAGACGGATTAACGGTGTTCAATTTTGCACGGGAAAATTTCGGAAACTTACTCCAACTTCGGCGAACTTGACGGGGTCGAACTTGTTGTTAGTGAGAATAGCGGTCTGGTTGTACTATGGGATTTAAAAAAGAAGAAATTAGTGCTGCGGCAGGGAAACGAAGCGATGAGCATACTTGGTTGCCGTTGATGTCGAAAATAGCCTGAGACATGAAGGGGAACTAAAGCGAGGTCAGAAATGATACAGAAAGAGGAAACGACAAAAACCCACTTTGAGTCCCTGCCAGATGTTTCCATAGTAGACGGCACACATCAAGATATAGGTGAAGACAACACCAATGTCCTGGTTAAGCTGCGTCCAGAGAGGGGTGTACAAATTCGCCGATGTAACAAGATTCCAGTCGAAACAAGCGGCAAGGAGCTGTAAACGGTGTTTAGCTTGGCGAGTCACAGACTACAAGATAAAATACACCTACACCCATGCCTTCGTTGTTGCTGGCTCCTCCAAAAACGTTACGCATAGTAGCAGAGGTGTGGTCAACAAGACAAAAGATGCTGACTCCAGTAAGGACGGGGAAAATCCATTGAGGGAAAATCTCGTAGCAAAAGATGAACGTGAATAGTGCCCAGAAGATCTTGGTACGTTTACTTCCCAAGCCACCGTCAAAGTGAAGACTGAAAATAGTGGTCAGATCAATTTCGAAAGTAAATATGCGGTAAACATACGCTTGGAAGATACTGGCGGGGGTGATGACGGTAGCTAAGCGAAGGAAGCACTGAGCATCGGGCAGTATCGCATTGGGAAAGAGACTTACGCCAGAAGCAGATCGACGGGTAAACGAGTGCCTCTTGCAGAAGACCCGCAAAGGAATAACCAATAAGCTGTGAAGCGAGGAGAGTGAAGATGGCGACACCAGGGTTCAATTGGTTGTTACTAGAAGGAAGAGTTGAACATTCAACGTAAACCTTGGTGGTCAATTAAACTCACTAGTACAGGTCCTGTACGGAAATGACTTGAATGGCAGTCGCCGAATTACTGGCAGTGTACGCCATAATCAGGGCAGCACCATGCTCTTTGATGTTGAAAGGTCCGGGGTTAAGGAAACGGAAAATACCATGAGAAGGAAGAACCTTCTCCCATCCTTTGCCGATAAAGTATATCACAATCAAGAGGAAACTTTCAGAGACAAGAAGCGTTTGGGGCTTGAAGTAGTACAGCTGGGCCAGAACAGATCTGCGCGGGGTAAACGTCAGAGCAAGCTCGTTAACGATATGTAGTCGTGTGACCATATGCACTTACCCGAAAGCAGAAAACCCGAGACCAAGGAAAAGCATGCGGAAGGTGACTACAGGAAGCTCGTAGTCATCACTAAACTAGACTGTTAGACGTTCGCTGGAGTTTGAATGCATGAGAGCGTACCGAACACTCAAAACCTTTATTGAAACATCGTGTGCATCCTTGACAAGATACTCGCTGTCTACGGCAGCACCTGATGCCAGACGAGCCTAGAAGCAGGTAACCTAAGCATACCTTGGCAGAGAATTGAGGCAATAAGTAACATACCTCAAGTTCCTCCGCCTGCTTCAATTGCAGTTCCTCTTCTGCGTCATCTGAGTAAGTGACTGTGTCGACGTAGCCAATCTTCTCGTCAGAGCTATCATGGGCCTTCTTCTCGATATCGTCTGTGAATTCACTGTCCTGACGGGCAGGAACGTGCTCAGTGCTCGCCATTTCTTGAGTATGACTTGAGCGACGAGAGGGAAGAAAGCGACAGGAGGAAGAGACTTCTCAAGGAAACAGTTTTCACAGTTCGCATTATTTTGTACCCTTGGGGTCAGGCACCGTAGGAATATAAAGGGTGCAACCGAATCATTTCCACCTCCACATGGAAAAGTTTTGACACAAGAGGATCACAAGGCGAAGAGTGAGATAAGAGAGTACGGGTGATGAGAAAATGAATGGTGCGTTTTGGAGATGCTTAGATTCTTGGATGCTCCCCAACCTCGGTTGGTTCCTGTATAGACCGAACTTGCCCAAACCAAGAACAGGTCGAATTGCAGAAGAGCGTCCCAAAAAGGCTTAAAATCGTTTCGGCATTCAATTTGATCACAGATCCGCGCCCCGGCATGGGATGCAGAAGCATACGAAGCATTTGCATCGTCGACTTTCCAAGCTTAGATCTCCTCGTGAATCCTGTCACTGTCTGTCGACGGTCGTAAATTCCTCCGTTCTTTCAGGAAGTGCATCAACATCCGGTACGCAAGGTGGTGGCGGGATGCCATATGCTTAGACTCCAATACCTCCTTTTTATCCTAGGCCTGGCCATGGTGTGTCCCAATGGACCGAAATTCACATACAGGACCTAGAGATAGATAGAAATGTACGCTGTGCGGGCTAAGGACATGAGAAGATGGCCAGAGATATCCTCAGGCCCAGGGCAAAGTAACTCACCAATTCCCCAACTTTTTTTTTTTTTTTTTTGATGAGCAGAACAGGCTAGGAAAGAATAGAATACATTCGGAACTTGATACAGAAAAGTGAACAATTGCACGCGAACGCCCTTGTACAGGTCGGCGCACTAAGAAGAGCCCGAGACTGGAGGTGACCGGTGAGTTTTTTTTCCTTTGATTATCGGTGATTTGCGGTGTGTATTTAATAGCCAATCAGAGCTAGACGTTGACTGGAGGACGACGAGCGGGAGCCAACGTCATGCGTATCCTCATTCTGCGTGTCCTCATTTATGAATCATGAACCGTCATCCTGGATCCATATCCCACACGAAGGGTTTAAACGTTAATGAAAGTTTGCCATAAAAGGTACGTTAGTTCCACGCGAGGAGCTAGATAAGAGACTTGAAACTTCGATCACGACCTGGATTTTCTTGATCTCGAGATCCCCGCAGAACTTTTTAAAAATAACTTAGAAGTGAGGAAATCTTTATGCAAAGGCTAGCCCCTAATAGCAATCGTTCCCGAAATCAAAGCTAGTGTTATTATCTGAACAATAGCTAGTGCTCAGCGGCATCTAGTGATGATCATATACATACTCGTGCCCACGGAAAAAAATGGTCCAATACTATATGGCCATTGATGTCAATAGCTCTCCTGCAACATCTGAGCAAGTTATATTTTGTTGAGCCGCTGTGGGTTTGAAGGAGAATCATAGAGCATCCTCCCTAGCTCAAAGAAACTGCCATAAATAATGTTCAAAAGCAGAAAAAACTCGAAGCGGCAAGGCTGTTGCATGTTACCGGACCGTTTTTTTCCGTGGGCATGAGTAACAAAGATCGTCACCCCGAAACCAAAGCTACATAGTGGGTTTAGAAGGCAAGTCCTCGTATCATACACATACGGACACTGGACGCAAAAATCGATGTCACCATTGCCTACTGAAGGAGGGTGGGGTGACATCAATTTTCGCAGCTGCCAGCACATAGGCTATAGCTTCTCTTGCTTCAAATGGGGTGCTACGTACGAGTGCTATCTGCTATCCAATGATGGTTGCGGTGATACGCTACGATAATTGTGTATGCTTCTGTACTACTTACAGACTGGAAACGACTAAGGAAACGACTGTATGTAAAGATAAGCAATAATACTACAGTGATACTGTAACTATGATATAATACTAAAACGACTGTATGTATAACCTACATCAGACAGACAATGATACATGTCCCAAGGTGGCACGACTGTCGTCGAAAAGAATCACAGGCAACGGTACGCTACGACCTCGGACTTTCTTATTATAATATAATACACACACCCCGAATACACCCACTATGTATGACACCTATACTCCTCAATGTCCCTACTCCTGCCTCAACGTCAACCCGCATCATTAGGGTGTTTTAGCCAAGCCTCAGGAAGTATATAACAATATATAACGACCCCATAACAATGTATGCACAGGTGCGGGCGTGTGTGCTGATGAGCAGCCTGATCTTCCGATGAATATCCATATTCTAACGCCAACATTCCAAGACTCCATATCCATCATCCCGGTCATTGTACACCACCACCACTATGTCCCAAATTCGTACTCGGACCATTCTTAGCTCCAGCTCCAGCTCCAACGTCAAACGTACCTTTCCTCCAAGCCCCCAACTTGAAGCCAAGCACCCCGGCTCCTGTGCTTTACCTCCACTTCCAACTCCGCTTAAACTCGAAAAGAATGGTGATGTTGATTCATATACGCCGTGACGGTCGTCTAACTCTAGCTCTTCATGACCATCGCCGCCGCCCGCCAATGCCAATGCCAATGTCAATGTCCATGTCCATGTCTGTCCTTGTCCTTATGGGATCCGGACCGCAAATGAACGGTGTATACTGTGACGATGAGTTGATGATCCCACTAGCACTCCCATAGAATTAGCACTGGGGCCTTCCGCCAATGGCAAGATTGTTCAATACTTTGGTGATGTCGGAATCTACAACAGTGACCAAGACCCTCATTCAGTAAGTACTTTGAAGATGAGCGGTTTCCGAGTCTGTCACTGTATGTAGAACCAGTATATATTTGTATTGATGTTCAATATACATAGATACCATACCCATTCCTTATCGATTCCCTTATCCTAGAATTAATATTCATTAACATGCTCGATGTTACATATCAGCGCGCTGACCGCGACTGGCGCTGTAACTGCGTGCGCGCGTCTTCTTGTCGGCCTGAAGAATCCTTTGAAAAATGAACGGATGTACATACTGTATTCGAATAAAAAGAAATAGGCTAGGGATTCGGGACCACCGGCTCGTGCGCGTGAGGACTTTGGGTATTCAGAGAGACATCGAGACACGAGGATGGATCATGATGATGTTCAGGTGGAACAGGGTGGAACTGGTTTAATTTACCGTTTCACTACTTTCTTCAAAAGCCAATGACTCGAGTCCGAGTCATAGCAGGATTGAACAAGCTCTTCAATGCGAGTTACACCTACTATTACTATTACTTTTTTCGGATTTCCCCTCAGTCTCGAGTCTGACACGGCCACTATTAGTTCATTTCGCATTGCTAACCGTGGATCCAGGGTCCGAATCAAGTTTGTAGTATGTAGTATGTAGATTCCTCGACGCTGGCATGCGGGCACTGGCAGCGGAGATTTTGCAGTGTTCGAGTCGACTGTAAGAAGTTTATACTGTTAAACCAATGGTTCTGGAATCCGATATCCTTGTTCTTGAAGGTGTACGATACGATACAACAACGAAAATGCGTATGCGTGTGTACATACTTACTTATACAGACTGGAATCGACGTATAGTACTGTATAAAGATAAAGAATAAAAAAACTGCTATGTATGATACTAGTATGTACAGAGTGTCCCGACCGACGTCAAAATCGAAAAACTTTTCCTTCCTTGCTATAAGTAATACACTCCCACCTCCACGCCTCTGCCTATCTTCAACGCATCACCCTATCACTGACGAATCCCTGAACCTATACCCCATAACAAGTTAACAACTTCTCTTCCCAAGCAGCGGGCACATGTGCTCCCGCTCCTGGCCCATTTGCATTCGCATGAATGCTAGCAGGATCCCCCACCCCAGCCCCAAGCCATCCCAAGCCAAAGCCTAATGAAGAAGAAGACGCAGGATATTCTGGTGCTGGCGCCCCCCAACTGGCACCCCAACCACCCCAATCCATATCCATATCAATATCCAACCCGGTCATCGGAAGGCCCCAACCACCACCACCACCCACAGTACCCATTCCGTTGCCCGAGTTCGTATTCGTACCATTCATAGCCCCAACAGATCCAGCATCAAACATACCGATACCCCCCGCTCCAAGTCCTCCTGCAAGTCCAACTCCAAGTCCCCCGGCACCTGCCCCCGCACCACCACCACCACCACCACCTCCCCCAACACCCAAAAATCCAGCCTCGAAATCCGAAAGCCACCCACTCGAAAAAAGGCTTTGACTTTGAGTTGGAGTTGTTGATCCAGAAAACACCGTATGCGTAGCAGGACTAGGAGTAGGAGGATGGTTCTGGTTCTGGTTCTGGTTCTTCGTCCCCGTCCCCGTCCAATCCATCATTCCCGTTCCCGTTCCCGAGTCAAGCTCGGGCTCAGTATCACCGCCGCCAATACCAACACCAATATCAATACCATGTCCAAGTCCTACAGGTGTCCTGATGTAAGAAGAAGAAATCGTACTCGTACTCTCTGGGGAGGAGTCTGAGACCGAGGCTGCTGAGGCAGACACGCCAGCGTTTGATGAAGCTCGAGCTCGAACTCGAGCTTGGCGGCCCTCCTCCTCTTCTCCTTGTTGTTCTTCCCCTTCTCCCACATCCCCCTCTCTCTTCCGTTTCCCCATCCCTAGCCCCATCCCCGGACTCGGCAGTGGTTCTGCTGTCCCCATCCCCAACCCAGTGTGCAACCCCATCCCTGGCCCTGGTGGTCGCATTCCTCCTCCTCCACCTCCCCCAAGGTGACCTACCCCTCCGCCTACCTCCCCTTCAACCAACCTCTCCAGCGTCCTCCAACACCTCCTCGCAAGCTCCCATGTCCTCCCCATGACTTTTAACGCGTCGAGACAGTTGAGGATATGGAGTTGGGTTTGGAGGTGGGCGGTGGGTGTAGAGGACGAGGGCGAGGACGAGGACGAAGGAGGAGGAGGAGCAGAAATGGGTGTACTAGGAGTACCAGTAGGCGTAGGCGTAGACGCAGATAGTCGAGGCGAGTACCCTAGCCCAAGCCCGAAGGTTGAGGTTTCTTTGATAAGGAGAAGAAGCAACATGTGTAAGCGTACGAGGACTACGAGCTGGACTCGGAGATGCAAGAGGTGGTGGTACCGCGGTCGCCGGAGCCACCCTCGCCCTCATCCTCGCACGATACCCAGCAAGATGCGCCAGAGCAACGGTGAAGATGAGATATATGAGGGATGGGTTGGATACTGCGAGGGCCGGTGCCGGCGCTGGCGCTGGAACACCAGGTCCTACGCCAATCGGATTCTGCGTCTGATTCTTATATTTGTCCAACAACAAATTAAACGTCGACGCTGCGTCTAGGAAGATGTCCATGTTCCTCCTATCCGTATCCATGTTCGTATCTGTATCCATATTCGTATTTGAGGCGTCTTTTACGCTACGAAGAACAAAAATCAAGTACATCAGTACAAGAACATAGTACAGAGTACAGAGGAAGCGCGGGAGACGGACTCACACTAAAGGCCTATAAAGCAAAATCACCGCAACATGATAAAACATATTGATCTCCAATACTTCCTTCCCGTTCCCACCACTGGCACTTGACCCAACACCTCCGAATCCTATAGCGACACGAAACTGCATCGGCAAGGACTCGAGCCAGGCGTCGAGCTCGGTGCGGAGGGTGGCGAGGGCGTGAGCTTCCGAAGATGAGGCCGAGTCCAATTGAGTATTCGGTTGAGCGTGGGCACGGGCTTCCGTTGAGTCTGAGGTAGATGTGAATGTGGATGTGGACAAGGAGGCTGACGTGGACGTGGAAGTAGAAGAACCAGCAGGAGGTGCAAATCCAAGATAAAACCAGAAATTAATCTTGGATACGATCTTGGATAGGGAATATGTATACGCGAATAACAAACCGTTGACGAGATTCAGAGTCGGGGTCGGGGTAGGCGGAAGGGTAGGGTCATGCGCTGGACTTGATTTTGGTTTTGGTTTGAGCACATCAACAACCCCCGGCGTCCTCCCAAGCTGCAAAGAAAGAAACGCATCGAGCATGGTAGCGATTGCCCAGGTGTTACCGCGAGCCCTGTGTTCCTCCGGTGTATGTGTACATCTTGTTTTAGTAGTACTAGTACCGCGTGGATGCGGCTCGAACGAAGCAGCAGCGGAAGCTGGCAAATCGAGTTCTTGACCCAGTCGGATAGCCATTCCAACCAACAACCAAGCCTGACTCTCACCCCCTCCCCCGACACCACCCTTGCCATAATCCCTCAACGCAAGCAACACCAACGCCCTAACCACCTCCAACTTGGCTTGTTTCCGCAGAAGAGTGTTGATTAGGCCCCGGGCTTGCTCGTACCATAAATCCGAGGCGATTCTAGAGGCGGGTATGAGACGACCAGAGTATGCGCACATTGCCAATAACATGCATGTGGTTGATTCAGATTCTGTAGTGCGATCGAGCTCGGTGCGCTCGGGTAGGATAGGAAATGTCTGATGGATATGGGTGTAGTACACGTCGATGAGATTGGTGAGGATGTGTGGGGGAGGGAGGGATCCGGATATTGGTTGGTGGGTAGGAGAGTCAGCGGGGGTGGGATTCCAGATGAGGTTATTCATATTTGGCTCAAACCAGGGTATGGGCATTCCGTCCAACTCTAGAGCGAGTTCAGCTGTACGCCAGTAGCTGCCTGTGTACACGGCATCGGTGTAGTCTGTATCTGTAGTAGTGTCCATGTGAGGAACGGTAGCTGGCTCCGAAGGTCCTGAAGGATACACAAACGACATCGGGGACGTTGGCGAGGCATTTTGTGTACGTTCAAACGACTCTCTCGCAAATCCCAAATCAACACCAACACTAGGCGAGTCTGACTTGGACGTCGATGCATACGGCTCTGGCTCTGGCGACCTCCTCTCAGTCAGTTCACCCGCACCCGCACCCTGCTGCGCCTTTGGAGGTAGCAACGGCCTCGCATAACCTTCCACCTGCGGCCCTCCTTCTCCTCTATTCCGCACATAAGGTGCAAACTCCAAACTCAACCCCTCCACAACTCCCGCTGCCTGCGACTCCAGCCAAGAAGCTTTATATCCATCCCAGACATCCTGCGTGCATGTTTTCGATTCGGATTTCAGTGTGAGCGTCAACGAGAGCAGGGTGGAGATGATATCAGAGTGGGACACGCATAGTAATCCCAGCAGTGTTTCGAGCAGGTTTAGTCGCGTTTCGGTGTATCGCAGGTATCCAGACGGTGGTCCGCGTCTTCTTGGTTCCCGGGAATAGGAGCACTCGACTTTGGTTTCGATGCAAAAGTAGCAGGGTTCTAATCCATCGCACTGCGAGCAAGTCGTGGTTTGCGGTTAAATAACAACTCGACAGTGCTGAATGCATACCTTTTTCCGCTTCAGTCGACATGTATTGCACGCTCGAGATACCTTTTTCTTGCCGGCTGAATTAGAAGTAGATGTCATTTCCCCTTGATTCCCCCAGATATTCAATATTCCGCGGGGTAGTTTGTCCGGGGATCTTGCAGAAGGAGAAATTCCGACAAGGATTGTTGCGGTCGAGTTTGGAAAATCTAGCTTCCGATTTGAATGTGATGACAAAGTACTATCTTATCTTCTTGAGCGCTAAACTCAGCACATTCATCTTCAGAATCTTGCCCTAAAATCTCGCCAGAAAAATGTCTGCATATGCGTAGCCTGGAGAAAGGAATCAGGCTGCGGGTGCCTCGACTGGAGTCCAAAGGTTGGGAATAGGCCTTGGGAGAGGTTGTATAACGATTAACGATTGGATATTGGATTCTTTGGTACAATTTTATTACCGTCTGGTAAACCAATGCAGCACTTGACCAACGTCACTCCTACTATTTCTCAGTCTGAATTCAAACGGCTGATTCCACCAGGGTTCAGCAGGTTCTCCTGCTCACAGGTATGAACGACTCGTCGTCTTGCTATATGAATCAAGTACATTATTTTGAATTTTGGCACATCACAGATACAGATACAGATTTCGTTATTCACCAGTCTAGGCCACCTGCGATGGATGAATGGTGAGGACTGGGGAAGAGGTGAAAGAACGTGATTTCCCAACACCAATACTGTGTCATGCTATTAACCGCGCTCACAATCTTTGAATTCCATCTCACTGAACCTCTTCTTCAAGACATCAGTGCCACTCACGCTCTCAGAACAGAACGTTTCCGAGTTTTCTGATATATATCGTAATATACCAAGGTCCAGTAGAATCAGGGTCCCTGTTGCAAAGACGCGACCGTGAAGGCGAAGGTGATGTGTGCAGTGGATTCTAGATTCTGGAATCACTCGGGCTTTTCTCGTCAGTTGAACTCGGAATTCAAGGCGCTACTGGCTCGAGCCTACTAATATTGCGATACCTTTTCTTTTCTTCCTTCCTTCCTTCCTCCAAGCTCGAGTCATAATTCATTATATAATATAAATCTCAACCAACAAACTTCAAGTTGCTACTACAGTAGTCGACTCGGATTCAACGAGCGTCGAGGTGAATGGGCACCTTGTACATGTAACATGTACTTGGTGAGGTATGTATCCGAATCCGTATGACACTGCGTTGCTCTGCGTTAAAATCTCATATCCTTATTTCAGTTATAGCATGGAACGTTACACATGCAGCAACCGCAACCGCAACAGAACGCGGATGGAAAGGACCAGTTTCTCAAATACTGCCTCCAGTAGAGTGTCAATCTTCTTCGTTTCACTGACTCGGATCTCCTTGGCAATGATATCCGCGCTTTCTTTCCAGTCAAATTCTCAGCGTCAGCGCAGTTATCGGATGAACTGAAGGGTAGCTGCTTCCGAGGGACGAGTCGTAGAGGTGACTTGGACTCGTGAAGGATTTGGATTTGGATCTCATCATTCATCATCATTGCAACGAAGCTACTACATACATAAGCTCGAGAGTCAAGCATTGTTCGAGGTGAGTTGCATTATATTATATATTCCGGGAGAATCAAGATGCTACTGTTTGCTACATACGTAGTCCCAGCCACTATTGCCAGCTACCAACTATGTAGGTGACAGCCTTTGTTCGACTGGGTAAACCGTTAAACGGAAAACGGCTGCTCGCGATCCCCGCACTCATGACTGATACTCCCGTCTTCTGGGGACACGACATCCGACAGGAAAAACGGGAGGAATCGGAATCCCGTATGCTGAAGAAGACAAAGCCTAGATATAAATATGTGCAGTATATCCCCTTTGTCCAACTTGCGGACGCCCCGCGCGGAAGGGAAAACGCCGGGCGCACCATTGACAATTCCAAGTCCTGGCTGGCTTGTGGTGCCCGTGGATCCTGTAACGTCGGGGACCAGCTAGTTACACTTGCGATTCCGATTCCGGTTTGGACGGTCACGGTAAGTACTTACTCAAATCTTTGACTCGGAAACGGTTGGGTTAGGTTGAACCTTGGCTTGACTTGAGCTGATTGCTTCAGATTCTTTTTTCATTCACTTGCTTATTTAAATCCAGCGAAGATGGCTGACTGGCTTTATTGCTCCCCAGTGCTGGTCACTTTCTTGCCACCCAACCCAACTTCCTAGCTAACCTCAGTACTAATCGTGCAGGCCGCGATTTCACCAATCCATACTCATACTCATACTCATTATCCGAGTAGACCATATACTCAATCAATAATGTTCGGCTACAAATTCCTACCATTTGTCTTGGTTGCATTGACCATGACCATGCTCTCTTCACATGTACAAGCTGCAGCGATCCCTCAGGTAATACTTTCCACTGATCAAACACTTTTTAAAAGACTAACAGCTCTTTGTGTACAGGGAAACGCAAACATCGAAGCCCGCGATGTCAGAGTCACTACTATGACTCGGACAAAACGTTTCCCCAATGCCAATGTTGATTCGGATGCGCTAGTGTCGAGGGAGCCAGCGGGGTCGGTTGAGGAGATACAGCTTGCCAGTCGTCATATCAGAGAACAAGAGGCGATTTTCTCGACCCTTCAAGATGAATTGCGGAAACATGGGGGGAAGTTCAAGCTTTCTTCAGAGATGCGGCGGAAGGTCACTATATTCTTTGGTAGTGTGGCTATTCTTGCTAAGCAGTTGGGCGTGCAAGAGTCGGCTTTAGCATAGACTCTGAGTTGCTGGAGCATCGTACAGTAGGATGGCGGAACGATAGCAATCAATAGGATTTTGAAGTGGTATGTAGAGTACATATGTGCAGTACTCTTTTTTTGAATCCCGTTTATTCGCCTTAGTGCGCAAGCATATAGTAGCGAAAACACTATCGTACTGTATAGTAAATGTCCATTTCATAAGTGGGCTGAATGTCTGTTCGTTGATATGTACTGTCGGCAATGGAAGGGCTCCATGGGAGACCCCGACGAGACTAGTATCGTCTAACCGCAAGGGCTGGATTAAGCCATGGCCGCATAGCGTATCGTAGGCGAGAAGGCCAAGGTTGATTTTTGATTTTTTGATTTTTAATTTTTATTTGAATCCTGTTTTCAGATATTTGAACAAAGTACCACCAAGTTCATGAGCTTATGTCCAACTTATGTCCATACCATCACCATGGTTCAAATTCCCTGATCCTACCTCACATAACCCAGCCTTTCAAGATATATTTCATGCTCAATGAGTTGATCTCTACGCTTACATGACTTGAGATTGATATCTACTGTTCTATTTCGAGCACAAGTAAGGATCTGTGACTGTGACTAATTGTACGAATATTATTTTCATAGGCATAGGGCGCAACCTGTGACACCCGAAATTTTAGGGGACAAAGTACAAAATTTGGCGCCGCAAAATTGCTGAAAATTTCGTAGCAGTGTGACAATTCGTACCCTGATAATGCGTACATGGTTGGCGCGTGTGCGTATGCGCTCGCTGACACCCCGTCACGACTCAACTCTGAGGCGAAACCACAAGCCGGTGAGCCTGTAAGCTACAGCTTAGCTGCATTTGAACCTGGAGAATATGAAGTTTGACTTACTGCGTTGTAAGTAGCTCGCAATGCCGACCAAGTGGGACCAAGTACTACTCTGACTCTCAGCCTTGATCATCACTCTCGAAAGATTGCCTCCCGTCCCCTTCGTCATCAACAAACGAAGCCAATTTGAACGGCGTATGGTATGTCTAGTCCGGAAGATGTTGAGTGACCTAGGTTAGGTAAGACTCTCTGTTATTCTTCGCCTCATACATGATGAGCAGGAAAAACAGTTGCGGACGCTGTATTGTTACTGATACTCCCGTCTTCTTATCGATGTGCGGGGACAGGAAAACGGGAGGAATCCCGTACGCTGAGGCAAAGCCTAGATGTATCATATCCCCTGGTCCATCCTGCAACATCGGGAGACTATACTCTATATACAGTACTTGTGATTCCGGCTCGGACGCTGTATTAGTATCGATACTCCCGTCGTTTTATCGCTGGGCGGGGACAGGAAAACGAGAGGAATCCCGTACGCTGATGCAAAGTCTAGATATATATCCTCTGGTCCAACGCTCCGGCGCCTCATTAGGAAACACCGGGACACAGAATGGTCCGTCCTGCAACGCCGGGAGACTATACTCTGTATACGGTACTTGTGATTTCAGCTTGGACAGTGCTTGGAAACGTTTGGTTGAACCTGGCCTGGACTCCATGATCAAAACTTCAAGTTACATTACCGCCCAAGTGCGGCGTACCTATTCATCTCCTGAGGTCCTAGAATCATGGAACAGTGCTAGTGGGATAGGATATCAAGACCGCATATATCTTATTTGGGGGAAAAGCTTGTGTAGTTGATTGCTTTCACATGAATACAGCGAAGATGACTGACTTGCTCCCCAGTGCAGGTCACTTTCTTGCCAACCACCTAGCTAAACTTAGTACTAATCATGCAGGCCACGATTTCACCAACCCTACATACTCATTATCCTCGATCATCTTCTTCCGAGTCTTCATACACTCAATCATAATGTTCGGCTACAAATTCCTATCACTTGTCTTAGTTGCATTGACCATGACCATGATCTCCTCACAAGCGCAAGCCGTAGCGATCCCTCAGGTAATACTTCTTGGCAAACACTTCAAAATAATCAAAGACTAACCAACTTCTTTGTGAACAGGGTAATACAGATATTGAAGCCCGCGATGTCACTGTTATGACAAAACGTTTCCCCAATGTCAATA
>ML769662.1:0-86590 GCA_009733575.1 Gymnopus androsaceus JB14 | reverse complement strand
AAGAGAGAGATAGATGGCGATACTTGGGTTATGGGCGATACGCCTTCGTTCGCAGATTTTCGTGATAGCAAGCCCAATTGTTACGATGAGGTGCTTGTATGGAAAGGAGAGCGAAGAGTGGAAAAGGATTATGGGTTGGCATGGAGGGAGGTGGGAGCGGTTGATGATGGCTGTCGAGAAGTATAGTGCTGTCCTCTGAGCTCATTAGGAGAGAGATTTGTTTCAGCCTCGAATGTACTAGCTCCCCCCAAAATATATTATCGAGAAACACCTGGTTGGGAATCTTGCGACCGCATCTCACAGGAGAGAGCAAATTTCTATGAATTAATAGCATGTAATGTGCTATTTGCCATCGGTGCGATACTGGTCGTGTATGTCAATTCAAGAAGACAGTTGCACCATGCGTTGCACGTAAGGCGGTTAGCTGCGAGGATTAGGCTCATTAGAAGATGTCGGATTTTGTTTGGTGCTCCTTGTGGCTGTATTGCACGCCATTCGCTGCACAGTAGTTTGAACAGTGAACCCTGCGGACATCCTTTCGGAATTACTGGCGTTTGAACGCAATCGATGACTGTATTGCACTCGTCCTTCAAAAAAAGAAACACTTCATTCGTCCTCGTGTCTAATACGAGTGGATCATGAGTGCCAGCCTGTACTCTGTAATTGTCCTCGAACCCAGATGTAGTTCAGGACGTTGTCCTTGGAAGTAACTCGAATTTTCTTGTTTGCGTCAACAATTCTGACAGAAATCCTTTCACCTTTCTGCACCTGCACCGTTAACCATCCCACGGAATGTCAATTAACACCTAACAATCAGCTTCGGCAAGGCTACAAAATAGTGATTGAGTATCATCCTGAACATTCGCGAGCGCTGAGCCCTCGTCTTTGGATGTATGGATCTCTTTGGTCTTCCTACGGCCAAGCAGCTTTCTATCTCGCTGCATTACGTCTATACCTGCATACAGTACTTGCTATAGCGCCGTCGGCCGGTTTAAATAGCAATGCATTATGGGTCAAGAGGCTGAGCTGGAACCCGGCATTTCTATCTGGTGACCAGCCGTGTACTAACTGCATCCATCCATACAGTGGAGTCTGGATTCTCACCACGCATGGCAGATATCCCCAACCTACAGCCAGAACTTGAAGATGATCACCCTGTACGATTTCGATGGAAAGGCCAAGGGTGTACCGTGGAATCCAAATGTTTGGAAGACAAGGTATGTACGATTGTACAAACTTTGCGATTATTCTGGAGCTGAATTTGGTATGATTTAGGTACAGCTTGAATTACAAAGGCCTCCCTTACAAAACTGTTTGGCTTGAATATCCTGATGTTGAACCAACGATGAAAAAGATCGGCGCAGCTCCGACCTCAAAGTTGAAGGCCGGTGGTTCCCCGTTGTATACGATTCCAGCCATTTACGACGATTCCACTGGTCGCCGACTCTGCCTTGATTGCAGAGTATCTTGACAAGGCTTACCCTTCTACCCCGAGACTCATTCCCCCTGGAACGCACGCCCTCCAAGGTGCTTTCCGGGAACTGGTTTCCTCCAAATCGGAACACCTCCAAAAACTCGTCATCGTCGATATACCATTGATCTTACTTAACCCTCGCAGCCTTGAACATTTCAACAAATATTGTTCGGAAGAGTTTGGTGTGCCGACCTTGGAGGCTCTTCGTGTTCCTCCGGAAACAAAGGATGCAGAGTGGGAGAAAGTGAAAGATGCATTCGGGACTTTGAATGCGTTGAATAAGGATGGCGATACTTGGGTTATGGGTGATAAGTATGCCTTCCTTTGCAGAATTTGTGATCGCAAACTGGATTGTTACGGTAAGATGCTTGTATGGAAAGGAGAGCGGGGAGTGGAAGAAGATTATGAGCTGGCACGAAGGGAGGTGGGAACGATTGATGATGGCTGTCGAGAAGTACAGTAGTGCTGTTCCGACTCTCTGAGCTCCTTAGGAGAGGGGTCTATTTCCTGCAGATTTGTTTCCTGTTGGTAAACCCTAACGGATTCAATGACGACTTGCTCGACAAGGATGCAAACTGCCGCCCTAGTACAATGAGAAAGGTACGCTCTTTTGTCAGCTAGTTTCCATATTTCTCCGTCAGACGCCGCGACGCGCGTCACGAAGCGTAAACATACTGAGCTGTCGTTCTGCGCTGTCACTTCGAAAGGTAATACATAATGCTTTTTAGGTATGCATACATTTCTACTTGTCATCCTTGGCGCTTTATAAGCGTATCTACAACATCAAATTGAATTCCGGATCAGAAGTTCGGTAGTAGGTACAATGCGCAGGTTTGCTCCGGCGACTTTCCTTTCAACCTGGTGTATTCTGAAGCATAAATCAAATCAGCCCTGGACCATTGTTCCAAGCATAATAGCGAGCATCGCAGGAAGCTTAGTGAGCATCAAAGGATGCTTAGAGAGCATTGCGGGAAGCTCAGTGCTGAGTGAATACCGAAAGTTTGCTTAAGAGTCCGCTCAGGCTGTAGGGTCGATATCCACCAACCAGAACTTGAAGATGATCACCCTTTACGATTTCGATGGAAAAGCTAAAGGTGTACCATGGAATCCAAATGTTTGGAAGACACGGTATGTACCATTGTACACTTTGCGATTATCCTGGAGCTAAATTTAGTATGATTTAGATACAGCCTGAACTACAAAGGCCTCCCTTACAAAACGGTATGGCTTGAATTTCCTGATGTCGAGCCGACAATGAAAAAGATCGGTGCAGCTCCGACCTCAAAGAAAGCCGATGGTTCCCCGTCCTATACAATCCCAGCCATCTACGATGATTCCACTGGAACTACGATCGCAGACTCTGCCTTGATTGCAGAGTATCTCGACGAGACCTACCCTTCTACTCCGAGACTCTTTCCTCCGGGAACGCACGCCCTCCAAGGTGCCTTCCGGGATCTGTTTTCATCCATGATGGGGCCACTCATCGTTAAGCTCATCATCGTCGATATACCAATCATGCTACTTAACCCTCGCAGCGCTGAATATTTCAACAAGCGTCGTTCAGAAGAACTTGGTGTGCCGACCTTGGAGGTTCTTCGTGTTCCTCCAGAAGCAAAAGACGCAGAGTGGAATAAGGTGAAAGATGTGTTTGGAACTTTGAATGCGCTGATGAAGGATGGCGATACCTGGGTTATGGGTGATACACTTTCATTTGCGGATTTTGTGATAGCAAGCGTGCTTGCCGCGGTGAAATCTATGCATGGAAAGGAGAGCGCGGAGTGGAAAAGGATTATGAATTGGCATGGAGGGAGGTGGGAGCGGTTGATGATGGCTGTCGAAAAGTATAGTGCTGTCCTCTGAGCTCATTGACAGAGATTTGTTTCCTGCAAGTGGCGATGTAGCACCTCCTTTGGTAGGCCCTAGATATCAATGCCAGCTTTGGAATTCAACGAAAAATCTGACTCTAAATTAGGCAAGCTTGTCTTTGCGAGAGTCTACACACGCGACAACATTTACCATAACTTGATGTTCAGAGTTTTAAGTTACATTACACCTGCTCTGCGTACATCTAGTACTTACACTTACACACCATACTTACAACCTGTACTAACTTCTAAGTGTTCCCAGAAGCTTGGTGTTCATGAAGGGCAGGGGATCTACAGCAGCGACTTCGCGGGTCAGTTGTGAGCTCGTCCTCACCTTCCATGAATGCCCCGAGGACAAAGATGCTAGTGCCGCATCGGGTTACTCCTCGGCTTAGCCGGCGTTCAGATCTTGGACCAAGCCGTGTAATATACTTCCTTCCTTCCTTCCTTCCTTCCTTCCTTTCAACCTGGTGTGTTTGAAGCATAAATCAAATCAGCCCTGGACCATTTCCAAGCCGTGTAATATACTTCCTTCCTTCCAAGCATAGCGAGCATCGCAGGAAGCTTAGTGAGCACCAAAGGATGCTTAGAGAGCATTGCGGGAAGCTCAGTGCTGATTGAACACCGAAAGTTTACTTAAGAGTCCGCTCAGGCTGTAGGGTCGATATCCACCAACCAGAACTTGAAGATGATCACCCTTTACGATTTCGATGGAAAAGCCAAGGGTGTACCATGGAATCCAAATGTTTGGAAAACAAGGTGTGTATGATTGTACAAACTATACCATTGCCCCGAGCTGAATTTGGTGTGCTTTAGGTATAGCTTGAACTACAAAGGCCTCCCTTACAAAACGGTTTGGCTTGAATATCCTGATGTCGAGCCGATGATGAAAAAGATCGGTGCAGCTCCGACCTCGAAGAAAGCCGATGGTTCCCCGTTGTATACGATCCCAACCATTTACGATGATTCCACTGGAACTGTGATCGCAGACTCTGTCTTGATTGCAGAGTACCTCGACGAGACCTACCCTTCTACTCCCAAACTCTTTCCCCCGGGAACGCACGCCCTCCAAGGTGCCTTCCAGCAGCTGTTTTCCTCCATGCTGCTGCCGCTCGTCATTAAGTTCATCATCGTCGATGTGCCATTGATGCTACTTAACCCTGGCAGCGTTGAATATTTCAACAAGCATCGTTCGGAACAATTTGGTGTGCCTACCTTGGAGGCTCTTCGTGTTCCTCCAGAAGCAAAGGATGCAGAGTGGCATAAGGTGAAAGATGCGTTTGGGGCTTTGAATGCGTTGAATAAGGATGGCGATACTTGGGTTATGGGCGATACGCCTTCGTTTGCGGATTTTGTGATAGCAAGCGTGCTTGCCGCGTTGAAATCTATGCATGGAAAAGAGAGCGCGGAGTGGACAAGGATTATGAGTTGGCATGGAGGGAGGTGGGAGCGGTTGATGATGGCTGTTGAGAAGTATAGTGCTGTCCTCTGAGCTCATTGACAGAGATTTGTGTCCTGCAAGTGGTGATGTAGCACTAGTCTCCCGTAGGCAGAGTAATACACGACATAAATGAAGTGTATAACATATAGCACCTCCTTTGGTAGACCCTAGATATCAATGCCAGGCTTTCCAGCTTTGGAATTCAACGACAAATCTGACTCTAAATTAGGCAAGCTTGTCTTACGAGAGTCTACACACGCGACAATCTTTACTAGTATAACTTGACGTTCAGATTCTTTTCGTTCCTAGGTTAAGCTTCCCTATTCGATGAGAGCATGTTTTGTGTTAAGTTGCATTACACCTGCTCTGCGTTCATCTAGTACTTACACTTACACACCATACTTACAACCTGTACTAAGTGATCCCAGAATTGACTTGAAAATAAATGGAAGGTTCATGATTCTTATTCATTTGCTCCTTCTCTTTCGCACTGGTGGCAGCATCAAGGATACGAGCCACGAAGGTCTCCGACTAGCCTTAGGACTAAGCCACTTAGCCGATCATCATTGAAATGTTACAAATCGAGCCTCGCTGAGGAAAGAGCGTATCTTCCTTGTTGTACCTGCTAATATCCAAACTGGTTGAAGGCAGGTCTAGTAGATATACTTGATAGGTTGGGCGGCAGACACCTGGAGACCCACCTTGCTAGAATGTTATGTATGCGCCAGCTCTAAGATCGATATCGATACCAACTTGTGAATGTGACGACTTAAGGCTTCTGAAGCCGTTCAAAATATGCAGTTTCCCTCCGGTCGGGAGGATGTCTTGTTGATTCTACACCTACACTGTACACCGTACTACTATCTAAGTAATCCCTGAATTAAGTAAATTATAAATGCTATCGATACACTGAATACTGGTACTTATCCGTATTCATCTTCGTAAGATGGGAAGAGAGAGAGAGAGAAAAAGTTCGTGTGACTATGATTACATGGCAGCCGTAGCCCGAGCCCAAGGGCGCCGACCTCAAGCACTGTTGGTACCGGTAAATTCGAAACCGTCAGCAGTAGAGGTGGATGTGGAAGTGGAAGTGGCAGAAGAGTCGACGTCTGTAGAGGTGGTGGTAGCGGAAGCTGCGTCCGAGGAGGAGGAGGATGTCGTTGTGGCAGAGACGCTGGAAGATGAGATTGTTACGGAGGAGTCTAAATCGGTGGATGAGGAGATGGAAGTAGAAGCGGACGGAATGGCAGTCGAAGTCGTAGCTGCGATAGATGTAGAAGCAATTCCCGTACTTGAAACTCCAGAGTCGATATCAGTGGAAAGAACCGCCGTAGCTGTTCCAGTAGGACCAACGACTAAAAACATCGTCGTGGTCACCGTAACGGTGGGTCCAGCTCCGACAACTGCGTCAGTGGTAGCGCTCGCACTAGTAGTGGCCTCGGTAGCAATCACACTGTCGGTACCAGTTGAAGTGGTAACAGCGGAAGACGTGCTTTCTGAGGTGCTGGCACTGGTAGTGGCAGCGGAACTGACACTGCTAGTAGCAGACGACGATGAAGATGAAGAGATACTAACACTCGAAATGCTGTCGGTCGAGAGGATCTGACGGCCGCGGATAGCACGACGAACAGCTGCTGTCGCCGAGGCAGTAGGTTCAGGTACAGCAGAAGAGCTGGTAGGAATGAGGGAGAATAAATTCTGCCCGGCAGAAGTTGCAGAAGCCTCAGCAGAACTCTCCGATAAAGCTGATGCAATGGATGCGATAGCGGCTGAGAAAGACGAACTGGGGAATGCATCCTGTGAAACAGAGATGGTGGTAGTATCTTGTGCAACAGAGGTTATGGAAGCATCCTGTGCGGCGGAGGTCGGGGAAGCTGAGGCGTCAGCGCTCGCCGATAATTCCGATGCGATAGAGGCAATAGCAGCAGCTACAGCCGCAGTCGGGAATGCACCACCTCCTGGGACGTCAATAGTGACTGTTGTGGAGCCCGCGTTTGCAGAGGAGATAGATGCTGAAGCAACAGACGAAGCGCTGATGATTGATGCAGTAGCAGACACAACGGTTCCGGTCCCCAGAGGGACTGATGCGGCGTCAGAAACAGCGTCGTCGGAATCGGTCGAATCAGAGCCCGAGCAGGATGCAGAGTCTTCATCATCTCCGGTATCAGCCGTAGAGTTGGATCCAGTAGCCGTGGACGGTCGTTGAGTTAGTAGTACTGTTCAATCCAGCACCTGCGCCGTCAATTCCACCACTAACACCGGCATTCTCCATCCTTGCCACTACATCTGCCTCGGTATCGCAAGCGATGGACGTGCCGTTGCTGTTGAGCAACGGAAGAGCAAAGCACGACAATCCTTGCGAGCACGGGGTCAGAGCGAATGTGGAACCGGTGCACTGAGCGAAAGAGCCCTCGACACAAGCATCTGTACCAGCTGAAAGAGGATGAAAGTTAGATAAGAATAATACGAAATCCTATTAGACTCACTTTGGCAGGAAGAATTGGCAGTCAATGCAGCAAAAGCAGCGTTTTGAGCCTGAGCAGCCAAGGCGTTTTGTTTGACCACATCTGGGGACGCTTCTCGACGATGAATGGCGAAAAAGTTGCCAGAACGATGCATGGGTCGGTTAAGAGTCGGGGCAGCGTTTACAGAAGCCACTAGGGCAAGGACAAAGGTGGAGGAAAGTTGAGAAAACATGGTCAATGTCGTATAAGGAAAGTTGCTGGTTTCGTGGACGGTCGTAGAGCACCTGGCTTCAAAATTCTACTTGCGTTGCAAGAAGTGAAAGGAAAAAAGAGAATCGTAAAAGGAGAGAAAGAGAGAGAGGCGGTCGTTGAAGTGTTCAACGTTTGCGATGTGGGTCTCCCTGCTCCCCGCTAAGGTTCTTATATACCTCATTCTTGCAAAGAACAATAGACGTCGTCGTGAAGGGGAACTGAAGAGGCTTATTGTGCGTTTTTGTTCATTGTTCGAACAAAAGGAATGGTTTCTCCCGCAGAACAATTAAGTGATGGTTCCCACGTTACATATAAGGAAGGGTTTGATCCTTTTTTGGACATAGCACGGAGCCGTGGCTTTGTCCACCTTTGTACAATACGAATACAAGGGGTTGGAACTCGAAGAATTTAATCGCGCACAATCTCATGCCCTCAGCCGCGCGCTATCCCTCGAACCCAGATCCTCCTCACTCAAGAGAAACTAATCCCATCCAACTTGAGGAATCCTTCAGAATAAGAACGCAAGACAGAAATGAACAATAGATGGCGGAAAGACATATGTACATGAAAAAAATGACAAATAATTGAAAAAGCTGCCAAAGATCGCTACGTTCAAGAATGCAATTGGCTCGATGCCGACGATGTGATACAACGCTGGGAGCGGGCCTGAACCCGTCCAATCATTGAGACCACTCTCTCTGTCCAAACCCAACGGCTGTGCCCCACATCGAATCGTCCACGTACCATATGACGTATGCATACTCGAGGAGTTAGGGTACACTTGTTGCTGCTGCACCTCGTAAGGCTGGGCCTGCTGTGAGCTCGGTGAAGCCAGAGACTGGGAATGCGCCGACATGATAGTAATGGCCATCATTGCACTCTAGCGAGTGCGAGGATTATGTGGTCAGAATTGACGCCATTCTTCTTCAAGTGTTCCCAGTTCCGAGAGGATGCTGTTTGATTGACGTGTCTGTAGATCCAGTTGCAGTACTCAAAGTAGCACACGATTAAGCCGTTGATGACTTCGACAGTGGGAAGAAGACCAAGAAGATCTAGACGCTGTTGGCCGTGAGCTTGAACAACGAAACGTGTCGATATAGGTATGGAATAGCAGTCCTTTGTCAACGCCAGTTTCGATTTTGCCCGTCCGTGGATCTTGTGTTTCAAAGTAACCCGTCTGCGATAGAATACTCGGTGCGCACTATGAGCTCGGCCAGAGTCTTTCCAAGTTTGTATAAGATTCCCAAAGTCAAACTCGGCGTCCAATCGGAAGAGTTGAATTGAGTCCATTTAAGCAAGTAGATTTATTCTCCCATTGCGCACTGCGCAGACCAGCAATAAGGAGATTGAGGGAAGACGGTTTTTCGAGAAAAACTTTGAGAGCAATGGAATACGATGATGGAAACGAGGAGCACACGAAAAGCAAAACAAGAGCGGAAGCGCCAACAGCCGCTCAAGCCGAATGAGGCCAAAGACCCCTTTCGTTTGCTTCTACTCATCCTTCTTCTTGTTCATTTCCTGTTCTTGTACATTTTTCACGATGTCTTTTCCTACCAACATTACTACTGCTCTGCAGATGGCTTCGCCCACCGGCAAGCTCAGAACTTTTGGTCTTCTCGCCTCACCCGAGGATTGGTTCAAAACTGACTTCGTAGTGGGCCATGATCAGATTTCTCATCATCCCAACTACGATGCTCACTCATCTCGCTGGCTCTCCATCTGCTCTATTGAATCCGGCGATTACTTGCTCGGTGACCGTGACGCCAACAGATTGGTCTTCGCGTTAGAAGATTCCTCGCTGTTCAAAGACTTCAAGGGCGACGTCGGGAAACTGCAATTTGCCATTGTAATCGAACTCATCAACGTCTGCAGGGCCTGTGAGCCTGAAGACACTCTTTTGATCATGCTCTATGGGCACGGCGATTTGAACGAAGGCACAGGCGATGTCGAGGAGAGAACTGCCTACCTATGGCTCCATGGCAATGTCTCTGACGTGAAGCTCCAGAAGTCCACACTCGAGGATATCCTAAAATGCTCCGGTCACCATGCGGGCCAGGTATATCTGTCTTCAAGTTCGTGTTATTCTGGCGCAATGGTCAGTGGAGAATGGACAAACTTCACTGCGTGCGCCGCCAATGAAACGTCTGACTCCCGTTTCACTTACCACTCTCGGGTCTCTGAAGAAAAGTCATGTCTTCCTTTCATCCCATGTCCTGTGGCTCGCTACTATGCTTCTCGTACCGAGCCTCCCATTCGAAATCTTCACCTTCATCTATCCCTGGAAGCCTTGGTCTCTGCTCTTCATGAAGGACCAGAGTTGACAAGCGCGCCCCATGCCAACACAACGTCAATGGCCATTCGATATCGAATGGAAAAGCTGAGTGTCGACGAGAAGAAGGAGCTCCACAAGATGCTGGGAGGGCGTCATATACTACGAGAGATTTTCTTTGCGGTTGCAGTCAATATTGGACTTTACTTCGATGCAGATTCACCGGAAGATCTTCTCATGTACCAGCGGAGAATCCAATTTGGAAGTGCAGATGGCAGCGAAAAAGGCTGGAATCAAGGCGCGGGGGCTCATGGAAAGGGCAGCTAGCGAGCTATCGCTTCGTGTACTTCCGTATCCAGATCCTGTGTGGTGGCTGGTTCGCGCTTGGGACAGGAATGGACGTCGCGTGGTGTCAGAAGGACAATGGGATGAAGTCGTTGAGGCCGTCCTTTGTAAGGAGGAGATAATGTCGTGGGTGCCTAGGAAAGGACAGTTCGCGGAAATGGATAATTTTGACATTTATCATTGAACTTTATTCACCTATCATCCATATCCATATCCATACCTAGCTAGTACGAGTACTTAGATGTAGTTAATTGTATTACTAATATAACATTCTCTCTGAGCTCAGTACGGCAGGGCTATGCTTTTTTGTTCAAGCCTTGAAGGCCAAATTACTACTATGAAGGCGTTGTATCGGAAACACTTGTCAGTTTCTTCTTTTTGTGGGCATTTTTCTTGCTTCCTGGCCCAGGCATTGAAAGCCTATGGTTTATTTCAAGATCGATGAGCAAATAGATGAGAGCAACAGACAGTTCAAAATTTTGGCGCTACAAGGTGCTTAATTATATGCTTTAAATTAGACACCGATGCAGGCATTCGAGGTGCCGCACTCACAACAGCGGAGACGATGGGGACGCAGTGACAAGAAGGAACCGGCGTGTCAAAATTGTCTATAGTAATTTCTGTGGGTTTAAATAGTCGAATTAGCTGGATATTCACAGGGTAAAGATACCTGTACCTTGTCGAAATAATATGAGTGCATTCAAGAGCAGAGCAAAAGAGGTTGACCAGCATGTTGAGTGAACCCTTCCACTTCAAGTACCATCCGGTTTAAGTACGAAGAGTCTTGAAGAGGAAGTCCGAGTCTGACTAATGCAATACGGTCTTGCGCAAGCCGCGACGGAAGTAGGCGGAGGAGGGCGGTATAGTTGGAAGGTTACACAGTCATACTTCCTTCCTTGTTACTGCAAGCTCCTGACAGAGGGAAGGAAAGAAGTAGGGAATACGTACCTCCGCCTTGTCGAATTTGTGTACTTTCTGTTCTTGTTTTGTCAAAATTGTGAAGCTCAACCTAGAGCCAGCCACTGAGGGAACTTATTCCATGGAACAGTTCAAACATCGCAAAAGAAAAAAAATGATAGTCAGAATTTGGCAAGCGCTTACAGTACACGACTCGCAATGGGAAGAATTTTTCATTTAAGTTCATTACATTTTGGGCGACTGGTCCCTTCACGCCACGGTATACACCAGCTTCTCCCTACTATAGTTTCCATCTCTCATGATCTCAAGACCCTCATGGATCTGCTCCAACCCACCTTGCATGTGTCTCAAACGCTGGGTATTGAACTTGGGACTTCCCTTGCCCTCCTTCCAGTTCTCCAGGATGCGAGGCATGTATTCGGAAACGTATTCCAATGCAGCGGCCTTGTCCCGGGGCATGGCAGGTAGATCAAGAAAACCACCAAATAGTGCAGCAGACCCAATTGCGGTGAGGACGAGGATCATTTCTACATGGACGTCTTTGCGGCGGTTTTTGGTCGCTTCGGATACCGGAAGAGCCGTGATAATGTTACCTCCACGAGAAGCAGACATAGCGTCCTAAATCAATGAAGTAAGTTTGGATTCAAGGAAACCAAGAAATCATACTTACAACACACGCGTCTGTGCTTCCATTCTCACAAACAGTATCCAATCCATAGATAATACCTTCCTCACCAGCGGTAGCCTCGATCTGCTTCGTTACATCCGTGGCTTTGTAGTCGAAGCAAGCCTCTGCACCGAGAGCCTTAAGCTCTTCATGTACGGCTACACTCGCTGTCACGAAAACTTTCAAACCTGAGAGTACTGCAAGTTGTACAGCGTGGTGCCCGACGGCGGTCGATCCACCCCAAATTAGGATAGATTCGCGTTTTGGGTTTGGGCTGAGAGGTTTGGGGATGTTCAGACGCATGTAGAAGGCTTGGACAGCGGTAAGGTGAGGGATAGGGAAAGACGCGGCTTCTTCATATGTCATAGACTTGGGAAGTTTGAAGCAAACGGCTGCGACAAAACGCACATATTCCGAGTAAGCACCATTATCGGTTTGGAACGAGCCTCCGAAACTGATTCATATTGATGACTTGACAGTTGAAAGCAAAGAAGGAACCCACGTAAATCCAGAGGCACGATCGCCTACTTGCAAGTGCTTTACAGCGGAGCCAACTTTGACTACATCGCCTGCAGCATCACAGCCAGCGATAGTTCCAGGTTTGCCGAATGGTCCTATAGCATGCTTCCAGTCAGTGGGATTCAACCCAACTGCACGGACACGGATCTGGCAAATGAGAGATTAGTAAGAGAGCAATAAAGTGAAGGCCACCTACGATGATCTGATCTTCAGGAAGGTTCTTCACCGAATCCTGTGATGCAAAAGGAATCTCGATGACCTTGAGGGTCTTGTCCAACTGGATCTGGAGCGCGTTAATAGTTTCGGGTAAGGAGGCCATTGATGATAATTAGAGGGCATTTTGAAGGTCTCTTTATATCGTAGTTAGAATACTCTTTATCTAATCAACTCGGCTCCGTTCCGAGTCCGCCTCCAGAATTTGCAAAATAACAAATTGACAGTGCATTTGAGTATAATTTGTAAAATCCTCGTATTCTCGAATTTATTCCGACATCCTCTAGAGGGGACTGCTTTAGGCAAAGGAACTGGCCCCGCGAGTCTAACTTCCTTCCTTCCTTCCTTCCTCGCAACGGAGCCTCGGACCTCATTCTTCTCCTCTCCTCATGTCCAAAGAACGGATGTCAGGCGTCTCAGGACCTTCGATGGGCCCGTTATTGCAGAGACGGAGTGAGATACGACAGTGATGAGCTTGGTGGTCAGAGGCTTGTCAGGACAAGGAGGGTTTGGACAAGTTCCCCGGGCGTATAGAGGGCTACTTTGGCATGCATTTTCGAGCCACCGTGGTGACTAACGTTGACCAATGTATTGAGGAATTTGGAATGGCTCGACCAGTAGACCTTCGTATCCATGAGTTCCGCCAAGGTTGAGGACTGGTTGAGGTACATAGATAGAATTTATTACTTTCCACGGATGGTTCCTATTTATTTATGTAAACTTTATCAATTCATGTGCTGCCAAATTGCTCATTATTGACGGAGCTCCCACACTTCCCTACCCGAACCCGCTCGGTCGGTAGGTATAAAATAACTTCATACTTGAAGCGTTTAGACTGTATCAGGGCTTGACGAATGTCTCAGAACACGAATTTGCCAGATCTCGTCATTCGCGAGGTATATGTCGTTCGTTCGGTATCATTATGCTCTCTAGCAATTAATTTTGCTTTTATTTCTATTCTCTAGGTCACATCCGATATTTGGACATTCTCTAGGTAAGAACTCGTTTTCTCTGGGGCCGATGGCTTCAATCTGTTGTTGCTAAAGACTCATACTGTCTAAAAACAGGCCTTTTGGACGGGGTCCGTTTGGTTTCCTACCTTGGGGCGGTCGCTCGACTGCGGTTAAACTTTCCAGTGGAGACGTATGGGTCCTTGCCTCTACGCCATTGACTGAGGACACCAAGACCACTATAGACTCTCTAGGGACCGTCAAGTCAGTATCGAAAATAAGCAAAAATGTATCTTTCCAACTGATTGGCGGTATGTAGATGGATTATTTCCGCTGACATCGTGCACCATATCTTCCTCGGTCAGTTCAGCCGGTCTACGTACCTTTTTCGATTGTCTTATCTACTTGATCATGACAATCAAGGTCAATTCAAAAAGGCATACCCAGAAGCAAAAGTTATTGGCGTTGATGGTCTCAAGGAGAAGAAGAAGCAGAACAAGGAAGATTTAGTCATTGACGGAGGTATGTTTTGTACGAGGCTCAAATTTAATGAAGGCTTCCAGTTCCGGTTGTAGAATATGGCGTCGACTCGCCAAGTGCGCTATATGGGTTTGAGGACGAGGTCTGTTATCATCAAATCTATGTTCACGAATCTATATTGACCTGGTATCTTAGATCAAAGCCTGGTTAGTATATGTACCAGTTTTTCATCGAAGTCGTCTAAGCCGACCTTGCTTCGGATCAGTTACTTCTCGGGGTTTGCGAACAAAGATGTCGCTTTCCTACATGTTGCATCTAGAACTCTCATTGTCGCAGACTTGTTGTTCAATCTCCCAGGCACTGAGCAGGTATGTCTTCAAGGCTAACACCCGGCTTTGGATGTAATTAATACTATGTGGCTTTCTTTTACAAAGTACTCCAAGTCGAAGACATCACCTAAGATCCCCATCATAGGCAAATTGAACCCAGAAAGCGGTCTACTGAAATGGTTACTTTGGTCAATCGGGGATAATAAAGAGTGAGAGAGCCTTCGATTATTCTGTTACTCACATCATTTCAACTTTCACGTCCACAGTGCAATGCGGCGAGATATAAAAACTGTTTGCGATTGGGATTTTGACCGAGTTATTATGTGCCATGGCGTAAGTTACGATCTCACTTGCACTTATTTGTCTTACTCATGAATGTCGACCCAGGACGTTATCGAGAGCGACGGTAAGAAAGCTTGGGAAAACTCGTACTCTAAATATTTATCGTGAACGACTTGTGCATTTGCTGAATTACTAATTACCACTCCCGATTTTTTCTTGATCAACAACGTCTTGTACAGTATTGGCAGATGCGATCTCTTTGCTATCCCCGACACTCTTCGACCTGACAATATACCTGAGCGCTAGGCTGCATGCTATGACCGAGTTTCGCCCGAGTCTTATATACAGTACTTAGCAATTTTGTCCTGTAACCCAGGAAGGAAGGCAATCTCGAGCAAATGTATTATCTTTTATGGTACTGTAGCGATGAGGAGAGCTCAATTTTGTTGAATTATACAGTGGTGAAGTGGCCCGTAGTGTCCATGTATTTTTTTTTGTGTGTGATTCTAGAGTATGCAGAGTTCTAATACTTATGCAAAAGATAGCGGTCCCGCTTCCCGAACGGCTAATTTACCATATCGCCCTGGGCCTGGACCCCGCGAGGTGTGAGCCCAGCATCAAGTGCTGGGAGTAAGCAACACCGAACTATTCATGATACAACAGCTATTCGATCAACTCGGAGAGCGCTCGATGAGGACATCTGCAATATTAATGAATCGCAGCTCCTGTCTCTTCGGAGCCTTCCTGTCGGTATTGGGAATCTGACCTGATTTTCCTTGTGAAAAGCTCTTACCCGGGATATGAAACTTGTCTTTTTTGCCTAACGAACTCCCGCGACTTTCTTCTAACCGAATATTCCCAACGGTAAGACCTCTCATAATTCCAAACCAAAAGGGCCTCAGTGGGCCTCAGTAACTTGGATGTATCGTGCGATTCAACACAAACGTATCAAAGTGACCTGTGACCATAGATCGAAGCATCAAGAGTATCTGTGTATAAAGTGTGGGTCCAATAAACACAACCCCTTTTGCATTGCTTACCTGCATTAAAGATGATTGTGGTACACCATCTTGCTCACTCGCGCTCTCAGCGCATTCTCTGGTTGTTGGTGAGTGGAAAGGATACCCTTGAATCTACCTCCTTGATGTCAAGACCAACTGCAGGAAGAGCTTGGCGTGCCGTACGAGGTAAGGCGGTATGAGCGCATGCCGGACTTCAAGGCGCCACCAACGCTCTTTGAAGCTCATCCGCTGGGAAAGTCTCCAGTGATAGAAGATAAAAGTGAAGGGATAGTTCTGGGAGAAAGCTGTGCGATAATAAGTGAGTAGTTTGCCTCCCTCTTGAAGTATGTTTCTCATCTGTTTGGCAATGAAGTGTATCTGCGCCAGAAGTATGGCGAGAGTCAAACGATGAGCGCAGAAGGAGCGCTGGACGATCTGTATTGTGAGTCGAAGTTCCGCCACTCAGTGTGACTGACTGTCGACCTATCATCCTCTTTGCAGACACGCACTACGCTGAATCCACACTCCTGCCTCTGCTTGTTACCCGGCAAAGACTGCTCCGTTTTGCGAACAGCGCGCCCTGGTACCTCCAACCGCTCTTTCATTACGCTCTCAGCGCTTATAGGGAGATGTATGTCGAACCAGATCTGCCAAGGCACTGCAAAATGGCAAGTAAAATGCAGTATAACCGTTATAGACCAGGTTTCTAATTTTCACCATCTTTTAGATCGAGACACACCTCACCAGAAACTCCTGGTTCTCTGTTGGCTCTGATGGGCCAACTTCTGCAGACTATGCGATGATCATAGGACTGGAAGCGTTAGTTGTCGCAAAGATAGTCACACCAGAGACATATCCTGCCATAAGAAAATATATCGAGAAGGTACAGGCTCGGTGAGCTTTGAAATGTGGTGCTAAATGTTCTGCTCAGTTATTTAATTCGCTGCAATCATTTTCAGACCTGCGTACCAGGCGGTAAGTTCTTATTCAACAAGAAACATTTCTGATCCACTGACTTTTATGCAGGCGCTACAGAAAGGCGGAGTATTTTTATACGCCAAGCAAACACTTGCCACCGAGCAGAGAGGACCGGAGGCGTAATCTGAGCCCCAGAGTAGCACGCCGAGAATAGGGAACATGGGAGCACCCGGAGCAGGTATTACCAGCACGATTGACGACGGAAATTCCAATCAATTTACAACGACACGACACGACATGCAGGAATCCAGATGCCAGTATATTCGATAAGTACATAGACAATGTCAAACCTTGTATCGACGTCCGGTTTTTGTGAAGAAAGTTTGTAGAACATAAACTTGGAATCTGTAGGTTGATAGAATGGATAGATAAATAAATAAGTCAAAGGGTATGAAAGGAAGCGCACTGACACTGCCATTCCAACAACCGCCAGACTTTCAAAGACAGCGTACCAGAACAAACGACTGGAGGATTTAATGATGGTTAAAGCTTGCTAAATAGCTATTATCAAATACAAGACGCACTTCTGTGTTGAAGCAACGATTGAGAACCCTCGGTTGTCGCGCGTGTGGAAACTAGAGGAAAGCATTGAGAAGAGCTATGCATGAAGAGAGCACCATAGACGCACTGTTTTTGTGTTCTTTTAATATTCATCAACATCCCATTCAGGCGGAATATACTCTCTTCCAACGCGCTCGTATGCTCCGATATCTGGCCCGCCTTCGCCGGAGCGTCCCGCCGCGGTTCACTCTCCACCATAATGTCAAAGTCGATGAGCTTCTCGGTAAGCGTTGACATGTCGTTTTCGAAACAGAAGGAATACTCTCCGACTGTGTTGGCCGTCAGGACATAGTCTCCCTGGCGTTCGCGTTCGCCGTCGAGAAGAACCTTCTCGTTGGGGTCTTTAACGTCAAAGTCGATATCAAAAGAGCCGCCGGATTGAACCTAGAGTGCCTCTAAGCACACAAAACGTCCGCATTATTGAGGAACCTTACTGCAAAGTAAAACTAGGACAATGATCAGATAATTGACTTGGAACCATCCAATTTGCACGTACGCCAATCTTTTCTCCCGCCTTATCTACATCAGCAAAGAAACACAGTCTTTCGTTCGCAGCAATTGCAGTCGTCAAAGCAGATCCACGAGCGAGTAGAGACAGGCGCAAGAGGAAAAGAAATGTGAGTATTATACGTTCAATCATGGTGGTCGGTAACGTGGCGGAGCTGAAACTAGGCGCCCGTGGCCTTTTCTGATTTCATTCTCAACTTCTTCCATCTTCAATTCGTCTCGTAAGATGTGAATGGCCCCTGACCGCGAAGAGCCTACGATTTACGATTGAAAGGACTGGTATGTATCGCTGGCAACTGCCATAATAATAATATTCGGACTTCTAAACACAGACTGTTCGAATCTGCCAGGAATGGAAGATTTATAAATATTCATTCCCTCCTTCAACCAAGACACCGAAGGCACACAGAGGCACACAGGATCATACTGGACCCTTGTCCCTCTTCATACTCTTTGTGGCTTGTGGCGTTATGCAATTCTATCATATAACCTATCAAAGACCTACTCGGAATCGGATTTCGCCACTTTAAAGCAGCCTTGATGATGAGAACTGTATACTGGCCGTTTCGGCCATGATTCCCGCTAAATCTTCGGAACCTGTTGGAACAAATTTACATGGATATGAGCGGTGATTTGTACACGGCAATTGTATATGTTTGGCATGATGCAGGCTGAGGAAGCTCGTAAAGGCCTATAAAAGCTCACAAGCCTGATCTTTGAGGCGCTTTTTGCAGCCTCTGACACTCGCTCCCGGAAAACGGTCCTTTCCTCTCCTTGTTCGCAGACGGCCTCTTGCGACAGGATACACCTTTGGAATACTTCTTGCGACATGTCAATTTCTGCCTTGGTCGACGACATCGTCCGAGACGTTTATGCAACTAGATATGCTAGCAGTGAGTGATCGAGTTACTTCAACTGGTTAGGTGATTTAAGCCGACCCATTTACAGTAGCCGCAAGTGCCATTATTGTCTACGATCATCGTTAGTGCGCTTTCCTACATTGTACTTGGGATTATATGCTCATATGAGTATAGTGCTTACGCTGGACAACGAGGTGACTGTCGGAACTGTGTTATCCACTACCTACGCTCACGAGTCTTGGGATTTTTTTTAGCTCGAATTAATTTGGGTGGGGCCATTTAGGGGTAGAAGCATAATTCTTCGCTGATCTTGACGTAGAGAAGCTCTTGGTCAATTGGAAAGATATTATTCATCATTGTAAGCGCCTTCCGGTCATTCTATCCTTCAGAAAGCTTAGGACCATTTGGACACACAGAATCGTTATTACACGTTAATATCTGTCGTGTAAGTGGGATCTATATCTTGTTTAGTTGGCGCTCACGTCGTAATTCTACTTGAATCGAAAGTGTAAACAACTACGGTAGGCGCTTTAGAAGTTTTCTATCCACTTTTGTTGATTATGAATTCATTCTCATCACAGCTCTTTTTGGAACTCTCAGTGATTCAGTAGGCGTATATTCTTGGATTTTTTCCAGCCCTGTCTAATTTTTTTTTCTTTCGCCCAGGGGTAAGTCACAAGTAGCGGCACTCGGATCTATCAACTGACTGAACGGGACTCTAAAATCGTATAGCTGTATGTGTGTGTAACTTTGATGCATTTTATTTAACTAACAGCTACTTTGTAGGTCTTCGATTCTTTCACTGGCAAGGCTGGACGGGCCTTATCGCATGCATGATATCAGAAAGTGGGCCCTTTCCCTATAACCGACTTTGAACGAATCTGATCCTTAATAGCTATCCTACAAATGCGGTTATACGCACTATACAACCTAAACAAGAAAATTCTTGGCTTAATGGTCGGGAGCTTCTTACTTGCGTCAGCTAGTTCAGCAACAATAATGGGCATTGTGCTACGGCAGTTTAATGGTAAGTCTGCAACTCTTTTGGTGATACATAAAGGCTAACTTGTAACTTTCTAGCTGTATCAGTACCTCAGCTGGGCTGCATGCCTGCTCAACTTCCTCCGTCCTATTTCTATACATTTTGGATTCCCATCCTTGCGTTCGAGTCGCTCTTGTGCGTCCTTGCTCTGGTTCGCGGGTTCCAGACCTATCGAGCTAGAGGATCTCTGTTTCAATCCGAACGTCTCGTGGGCGTCCTAATTAGGGACTCTGTCTGCTACTACGTGGTGTAAGTTTTATCAACTCTTAATTTATGCCACCTTCTCACACCCGCGCTTTTTTTCAGGATGTTCCAGGCATATCTGGTATGCTTGCTGATTTGGCTATTGAATGTATGTTGGATTAACATCTCTGCTTCGTTATACTGAACACAGTCTAGATCGACCTCCTGGAAGTCCCCATCGGATTCACCATAGCATTCTCCTGCGTTCTCGGGAACAGAGTCATTTTGAATGTCAAAAAGGCAAAGGATGATGTAGACGAGACATATGCTAATAGTAACGAGTATGGCGGTTCTCATCCACAGCAAGAGTCAGATACCTTGACAGATTTCGAAATGTTGCAATTACGAGCTATGAGAGCCAAGTCTCCTGACGAGCCTCATATTCTTAGTTTAGATATTACATAGAAAGAATGTAAATGTATCTTTCTTTGCTCGAATTTTCAGTCCATTATTAATCCTAAGGATACGGGACTCATAGCACTTTCTGTACTTGAACGGCTGACAATTACATGGTAGAATGGTAATGAGCTATGCAACAAATCAAGAGAAAGGACTTTCAAACTTCTGCGACATCGTCATCTGCGCCTATTATCGCCATAGCTTCCTCTCGAGTCAAAATGCGACCATCCATGCCCTTAGGACCAGCTGCGGGCTTGGTCTTAGCCTGGTCGTTTTCATCCGGATCATTGAAGGGATTGCTTCCCTTGTGCTTTGACCGCTCGATGCGTTTCTGAAGGTAAGCTACTCGTTTCCTCCGTGCAGGCGGTGGCCCAGGCGTGTATTTCGGGAAGGAGGTGGAAAAAGCCAAGGCGAAATTTTGGCTATGGAGCTGCGCACAGGAGAAGAGCAAGTTGTGTAGGGTGTAGAGGGAAACACGTCTGATACTCGCAGTGGAGAAGAGGAATCCGGTACCATGACTTGGCGTTGAAGCGATGCTCGATTCTCGCGAACTGTGTACAGAGGACATCAGTTCAGCCTCTGGTAGATAGAAGATAAGGATGATATACCTGAGAAAATTCTGGAGCAGGAATAACACCGAGGAGAAACTTTGCGAATGCATTACTGGGCTCGTTCCAGAAGTCGGGGTCAATGTCCATTTTCAGATCCTCTTCAGCATAACCGTCATCCATTTCAAGGACATCCAGTGGGTAAAGATATACGTGTCCACGGGCCTCGAAGACATATGGTGAATTACCGTTGCCCTTGCGAGATTCTATGGAACCTTTGAACAGAGTGATCTGGATCTGTACTGGATGTTTAGGATCGAGAGGCGATGAATCGAACTATGATTACTTGTCAGTAGTTGCAGGGGGGAGGGGGAAGTTTTACAACGCACATAGACAATAGCAGTTTCACTGCTTGGGGATTTTCTATCCCATAAGTGCTCCAGAGTACAATCCTCTTCCGCTTCCCAAGTAACATCAGGATCGTCCTCTTCATCTGACAGCTCGTCGTCATCCTCAAACTCTTCATCGTCTTCTCTCCAATCTTCGCCGTAATCCCACTCCTGTTTGTAGCGATATGGATCTTTAGAGCTGGACAGTCTGACAGAGGTCTCCGACTTTTTAATAGTCCCCGGTTTATAAGAATCAGCGTACATCGCAGTATTCTTCCGTATCTCGAACAAATGACCTGTTTCTTCGTCTCCATCCACCGAGGGTCTCTGGAACTGTCCGAAGAGAAAAGCGATCAAGACTTTGAGGTGCTTGAATGTATAGGATAAGGGAACCTGCACAACACGATAGACACCATCTCTGTCGCGCTTCGTTCCATGTCGAAAGAACTGAAAGCGTAGAGGTAGATGCCGTCCAAAAGGAGTTTTTGGAGGCAAAGACGCGCTCAAAGTACGCGTTCGACCGAAAGGATTTGAAGGAGAGTCGGATGGATAAAGTGGATATGGTGTCGAGGATGATGGAAAGTGAATAGAACTGCGCGTTTTCGCTGGCGTTACAGGATCACTGGACGACGGAAACAAAAAATGCCTCCGTTTTGATGCTCGAGAAGGGCTCTCAGCTGCACTCCGTTTGAGAGACATGGTAGAATGGAGTAGGAATGGCGAAAATTGTGTTGAAAAATCAAGCAAGAGTTAGTCTAAGTTATGGTCCAAGTTCAAGTGGTCTTCAATTACTTAATAAATTAATAAACGAAGGCGCACCCGAGGTCATGTGAATAAGTCACGACCGTGACATCACCAGCCTCGACTAAACTTTTGCTCTCCTCACGCAGCGGCCCTATATATCTGACGGTATTCTCAGAAAACTTTCCTTCTAACGATCCTTCTGGCCAGCATCTTTGAAAACTCCGCTTGAAAATCGGATGGTAAAGTTATCTGTTACCTCCGCCGCTTAGTTTGTAGCTTACCTGCAGTAGTACAGTGGTACTGCTGCATGTGTTTCTCCCTCAAGTATCGAGAACCTTGGGGGACCAAACCGGCCAGGAGACAAAATCACGACTTCCTCAACTGTTGCATTGATCTGAGGCCAGGGCCCGATCCTCGCATCAAGAATCACGGTGGAAGTTCAAGTCCGACGAGAACTGGAGGTGGAAATAAGAGTTGAAGGGTCGGAATTGGCGACGAACTAGACGGAACTCTTTCCGAGGAGTCTTAAATACGCCCCTCTGAAAATGGGAGGAGTTACGTAGAGGAAGGTATGTGTACCACTTTGAACTTTGCTCATGATCCTTTGGTTCGAATTCGGGGATCTCGTAAAGTGTCGGCGTGGTTTTGGATCGAAATTCCAATTTCGATAGATATCGCTATCACTGGCAAGGCAGTGTTCATCAAGCCATGTATTAAAGGTTGAAAGTGGGGAAGGTTCCTCAACCTGCTGGTCAAGTTCTCTTGCTGGTTCAAGAGTGCGCACTTAGTATTATCTCCAAGGTATCCTTGCCCTTCCATTTCCATCGATATTCAGCTAATACGATAACCGCAGCTCAAAGCACAGACTATCCATGCCTTTGAACTACCTCCTTGTCGCCATGTCCCTAGTCCTCTCTGTTGTTATGTCTGTGAGCGCAGCACCTCTCAATGTGAGTGACAAGGTCTAAGTAGTATACTAACTTTGAATTAAACTGACTTGACTTGTATCTTCAGCAGGCAGACCTGAATCTGGATCACTCCGCGCGTGCCATAGAGGAAAGAGGCTGTGGTCTTAGCTGCTTGAAAGGAGAATCAGAAGTCCTATTCACCTTTTTCACCTTCAACGAAGTTAACGAGCGAAAGTTCCATAAATTCCACGCAACGGTCCACGAGGTCGCAGACCATCCATGCACTATCCCCCAGAGAACCATGCAAGAACATGGGGTCACTCAGATGGTGACGCATATAACGCAAATTGTCAAGCACCTCGGACTACACGACCCCAAATCCACTTTTGCAGAAGCTCCTACATGCCAGTGGATCCAGAGTGGTAGTTTTGTGTACTCGTATTTCGATTGGAAGGTGACAAGTGGGCCTGGGTCGGGAAAGGCTGGAATTGGATATGCTGCCTTGAAGGTGGTTGGCTCGGGGTCAGCGGTGATGCTGGATACTACGTTTGTAAATGAGCTAGAGTTGGATGATTCGCAGAACAATATCATTTTGGCAGTACGTAGCAAGATGTTGTCGCTGTATGAACCGGGAAAACCCCCCACAATGTATAATCTCTAGTTGTATGTACCTTCCATGGATCAACTTATGCGCGCTTCAGTATTATCGTGAGCAGGTAGATTGATAGGAGGTATCTGTGTCCGAAAGAGGGATGAATGAGGGCAACTTACTCGAAGTGAAAAAAAAATACTACATAGAAGGGAAGTTTCTCATGATTAGAATATTGAAAGTGAGTCGATACAATGCATCCGATCCACAAATCTATTCTCCACGCTGCGACATAACCTAGCGGAAGGTAACGAATTGGAAACCAATCCGATATCACGAAGCTTCTAACCGTACGGATACAGAAAATTCGACAAGCACTTTCATCTCCTTCTATACCTCCTCCCCTAGCCGCCTCCCTCTCCACCGTCTCCATCTTCCTCTGATGCATCTCCCTAGCCCTCTCATTAATATCCTCCGCCATCTGTGTATCCGGAAACCCAATATCCCAGTACCCGGGCGGCGTAGTTCCGCGTGCCCAAGCCGCTCTGTGGCGCGATATATTCTGCTTGTGCATGTCGATATCGTTACGGGAAGCCCGTCGATCACGAGTCGGACTACGGTCTCGAGCACGTTTAGTAGTAGCGGTAGTACCGCGAGAAGGGGTGTAAAAGATGGAAGCATCATCATCATCGTCGTCGTGAATGCGTCTTTTCGCAGAAGTGTGCTGATGGCCATGACCGTGACCGTGGCGACGGCAGGGTGAAACTGAAGAATCCTTGACAGGAGATTTCCACAGCGGTTGCTGCAAACGGGGTGGCATTGGGCCAATAGCTCGGTAGTACTAAAACGGAAATGAGTATATGGAGGAAAGTAGTCAAGATAATCGCACCTCTCGACAATCATCGCAATCAGCACCGAGCAGTCTCTTTCGTTTCTCTTTACCCCGCACGACTTCATCGTATGCGAAATCTAGCCCTCCGTTACGCGAAGGTTCAATCGCGTATAGCTCGTTGATAGTCGTGTTCTCGGCCCTTATTCATAGAATCAGTAAAGGTCGTTAAAGAAAGGTACATTTGAGCATACCCTCGGTCTTTTTCTTTTTCTTTACCTTTCCCATACCTTCCTCGACCTTTATACATCAAGTAGTCATCCAGAGTGCCTTTCGTAGTGGAAACAGCAGCTTTCCCTTTCCCTTTCTTATCCGTAATCCGTTCTCCTTCTCTCTCTCCGTCACTCCTCCATCTATCCGAGTCGCGATTGATGCGAGCAGATGTATTCTCCTTGTCCCATTCCCTCTCTCCGTCCCTCGCACGACTTCGACTCCGATTTCTTCGACTACCAAGAGATGGTCTACGTTGTCGGGGAGTAACAATCTTAGCATCAACAGGGCTAACGCTGGGAACCCTGTTTCCTTCACTTGATCTGCGGTACTTCCTCGGAGGTTCGTCATCATATGTAGGCTCTGGGGATGCTGGTCGCCGAGACTGCGAAAGGCGACGAGGGTATTGGTCAACTTCAACTCGGCGGGAGCTCTCCGCTTGATCAGCATCGAAATAAGATGCTGGAGTAGGCTTCGCAGGGATGGGACTGCATGCTGAGTCGAATAGCGGAAGAGGCCTGCGAGAGCCTGAAGGACCAGCAGGCGCCGAAGATACAACGGGATTGAACGTTAGCGGAATGCGAGTGCTGTAAGCGGATTTCGGTGCTGGACGGGTATTCAGCTGGGACAAACGGACTATTGTAACAAAAAAAAGTGTGTAAGAAGAGTGATGAGAAACAGGAGGAATGGAAATACATACATGACTGGGAGTCATCTTCTGTTTCAGAATCTGGAGCGAGTACTGTGGGCTTCGGTCTACCTGCAGTAGAAGGTAAAGGAGGCGCTAGAACGACAGATGATTTGAGCTGCGATGTAGAATAGCGGTTATAGATACATACCTTGTGATTCATCTTCCGTTTGCGAATCGGGAGCGATTGCGACCGCTGGCTTTGGTGAAGCTACAGACGGAGGCAAGGGAGGCATGAGAACTGCTAACGGCAGAACGTCAGACGATGAGGTGCTACGAGGCGAAACATATATACCTTGTGATTCGTCTTCCGTTCGAGAGTGGGGAACAACCAAAGTGATATTAGCCCTCCCCTCATCCACGACCGTTGAGTGAGTACCTGGCAAAAAAGTCAATGGTAATCAAGAATATGGAACGTATCTTACTGTTGGGATCTCCTCCTACAGGAGAGGCGGGCGTATTATTCATAGCATAAGACCTGTATTTACATGAATAGCTGATATTTGTGAGTATGGAAGCGTATTCACCTGACAAGTTTACGAGGCGGAAGAACCGAGTCAGGATTGAGAATAGATTGTCCTTCAAGAGGTTGGTTAACTTTGGAAGAACTATTGAGAGGTGGCTCGCCAGCCTGGTTGAGAGCTGCAGGGCAGGAAGGGAGTTGGAACTCTTTCATATCCTGCTCGCATACACTGAACACTAAGTGATATGTGTCAGCCTCAATCCTAGATCGCAGAAGGCAAGACTCACGCTGCTCATCATCCAGAGTATCCAATTGCGAAAGTTTGTATTTCTTCCCCGCCACGATCTTGAAAAGCTCTTTCGCTTTCTCCCTCCCAGTGAACCCGTATTGATTGTCGTATTGTTGAAACTGAGCAATCTCAGCAGCGCAAAGGATCCATTGCTTGAAGGATCTCCATTGTGCACCGTCCTTTTCTCGACGCAGTGAAGCCGCTTCATGAGCCTTTACACTATCATGATGTTTTTCTTCGAGATTCTTGTATTCTTTAGCAAGCTGACGATAGGCGGAGCTACTACGAAAAAGAATGAGAATGAGAATATATGGCCTGAAGAGAGACTGAGCTCAGACAAACCTTTCATCTCGTGCTCGTCTCAACGCAGTGTTCTCCTCCTCTAGCTCCCTTTCCCTGGCCTCTATCTTCTGATTAAACATCTTTGCCTCCTTCAGTTCGTTCTCGAGCTTCTCGATCTTTCCAAAGCGCTCTTTATAGTCCACAGCCTGGCCCTTTGAGCGCTGAGCATCAAGATAGACCTGAGCCCCCATTAAATCAGGGAATCCAAGCGTTTGGACCAACGTCTTGGTCCGATTCTTTATGTCGAATAATGAGTTTCGTAGCTCCGAGTTGATGTATTTCTGTTTATCGAGTAGAATTGTAAAGCGATGTATTTCATCCTCATGTTTCTGTTGGATGATTTTGTCTCGTTGACGGTGTGTAGCACTGGAGAAAGTTTCATTCTCCATGAAGATGAGCGGAAGAATAAGGATAAACCGGCTAAAGCCCGGCACGTGTCCCGTGTGGGTTTGCTCACTGATGAGAATTCAGATGCATCGCTTTCCGGGGTTGAGTCCCCACTATGAGGATGTCGTTAAAATAAGAACCCTAGCGAGGTTTCTTGCATAAAACGACACCTTCCTCCAGGGGCCTGCTTTAGGTCTACGGCCAGTGTCGGAGATGATATTTGTGAGCTTTGTAATAGCTTCGGTCATTGCTCTTCTCAATTTATTCCAACTACGATTTTAAAGAGGCCTTCGAAATGCCCTCTAATTATCACCAATGGCCTCCTTGCCCGAAACTATTCAAGCGCTCCAGATCCAGCCGGACAAGACTCTCAAGGTCATCGAGATTCCTTTTGCATCACAGGATTTGGTGAAGAACCTTCCTGAAGATCAGATCATCGTAGATGGCCTTCAACTTTATTGCTCTCATACTAATCTTTCCTTTACCAGATCCGTGTTTGTGCAGTTGGGTTGAATCCCACTGACTGGAAACATGCTATAGGACCACGCGGAAAACCTGGAACCATTGCTGGTTGTGATGCTGCTAGGCGATGTAGTCAAAGTTGGCTCCGCTGTAAAGCACTTGCAAGTAGGCGATCGTGCCTCTGGATTTACGTGAGCTCCTTCTTCAAGTTTGTGCTTTCATTTCTCAAGTCATTAATATGAATCAGTTTTGGAGGCTCTTTCCAAACCGATAATGGCGCTTACTCGGAATATGTGCGCTTCGTCGCAGCCGTCTGCTTCAAACTTCCCAAGTCTATGACCTACGAAGAAGCCGCATCCTTCCCTATCCCTCACCTTACCGCTGTCCAGGCCTTTTACATGCGTCTGAACATCCCCAAACCTCTCAGCCCAAACCCAAAACGCGAATCTATCCTAATTTGGGGTGGATCTGACCGCCGTCGGGCACCACGCTGTACAGCTTGCAGTACTCTCAGGTTTGAAAGTTTTTGTGACGGCGAGTGTATCAGCTCATGAAGAGCTCAAGGCTCTCGGTGCAGAGGCTTGCTTTGACTACAAAGCTACGGATGTAACGAAGCAGATTCAGGCTGCTGCTGGTGAGGAAGGTATTATCTACGGATTGGATACTGTTTGTGCGAAGGGAAGTACGGACGCGTGTGTCGTGAGTATGATTTTTTGATTTCCTTGAATCCAAACTTACTTCATAGATCTAGGACGCTATGTCTGCTTCTCGTGGAGGTAACATTATCACGACTGTTCCGGTACCCGAAGCGCCCCCACAACGCCGCAAAGGCATCCGCGTAGAGTTCATCCTCGTCTACACTGAAATTGGGTCTGCTCTATCATTTGGCGGTTTTCTCGAGTTACCTGCCATGCCTCGGGACAAAGCCGCCACATTGGAATACGTTTCCGAATACATGCCTCGTATCCTGGAGAATTGGAAGGAGGGCCAGGGAAGTCCCAAGTTCAATACCCAGCGTTTGAGACACATGCAAGGTGGGTTGGAGCAGATCCATGAGGGTCTTGAGATCATGAGAGATGGAAAGTATAGTAGGGAGAAGCTGGTGTATACTGTGGCGTGAAGAGACTAGCGTAGTGCCCAAAATGTAGTGAACTTGAAATGAACTTCTCTTCCCATCGCACCAGAGCCTGATATTGAAATTGAAATTGTGCAGCTTCCGTGTTGGGTTGGAAGGCGTCTCGTGCAACTTTTCTCCCACCTTGTACGCCGTTTCTCATGGAGTGATTCGAGAAAAGTATCAGCGTTGTTGAGTACTTAGGTGTAATCATAATGTCATCTCTTTTGAATTTATCTTTAACTACATACATACAGAGCATCTCTTCGAAAAGAGAACGACGAGGTAAAATTGAACACCGCATACCAAGAACAGTCTGAATCAAGTTTCACAATCGTCAACTCGTTCGCGAGACGAGGCCGCAACTGTGCACCGCGAAGTGCACTGAAGGATGGCAGAAGCTGACACGAAAACAATAACCCGTCCCTCCCTCGTATACCTGATCAAACACCGCTCCAACGTTGGTTGAGGAATCTCCCAAAAATAACCCATAGGCACTTATGGTCCATTCTGCGTATCAAACATGCAATTCTTTCTGGTGATTGGCCATTGGTCAATCTATCCATACTCGAAAAGCTATAAAGAGCTAAAAAAAATACATCTACTAATCCAAGGCAGTAGTTTCTGCAGCCTTTAGAGAAAGACTAGGTGATTAACAGTGTGCAACAAAAGGTCATGATAGCTATTAACTACATTGAACCCACATAATCTACTCGCTCTCGGAGTCAGAGTCAATGAAAAACTCTTGGGCACTCTTGACGGCGTATGATAAACAATACGAGATCTATGACGCAAATCAACAGACAGGAGCAGAAAGCAGCTTACTCCTTGACCTCCATAAACCTGCTTCCAGATCTTGTGAAAAATCCAGGCTCCACTCCGGGTGACTTGAAATGGAGGTCTGAGGCTCAGAGATCTGTACTAGGAGGCTGTTGTAGATTTGGAAGTACAAGCTATGAATTGTTATTGTGTATACCGATTACATTTAATGAAGTAGAACCGTCGGGATCCGAGTCTACAGCAGCGGCACGCTGTGTCAGCTGTGAGCTCGTCCTTTCGGCCAGCGGGAGCCCATGGTGTTTGCCCACCGGATGCTCTAGAACCGGCGTTCAGCCGTTTAATAAACCTTCCTTCCCTCCGCACTCGTAATATCGCTAAAATGATTATAAATTCAATATAACTTCGAGTCGGGATAATCCCGCGTTTTAGGACTGGAAAAAACGGACCGTCACTACAGCCGACGGGAACGAGTCTAATTTCTTGTCCTTACAGACTGACAAAGCGTTCTCGGGCCCAAGCTCACATTAGTGAACAAGCCGGGTAGTAGGCGGAGAACGCCTTAGAGTAGATGGTACAGTGGTACAAAGCAGACCCCAGATGGTTTGTTTATCATGCATCGTACTAATAGTTCTTGATGCTTGCATCTAAACTGATCCTATTCTTGACAACCGACGCGATCAATCTTGCTCAGGCTCTCAAGAAAGTGCTCAGCGCTCAGCGACTGGAATCTCTTGATACTGGAGGAACGTCTGGCATCTATCTTTGTGAGCGCGGTATCCCGACATATCTAGAGTCACTGGTTACCAATCGATACTTGTGAGCTTTGTAATGGCTTCGGTCACAGCTCAGTCGTTTTTGGACAACCTTTATTCTCAATCTATTCCAACTACGATTTAAAGAGACCTTCAAAATGCCCTCTAATTATCATCAATGGCCTCCTTACCCGAAACAATTAAAGCGCTCCAGATCCAGTTGGACAAGACGCTCAAGGTCATCGAAATTCCTTTCGCATCACAGAATTTGGTGAAGAACCTTCCTGAGGATCAGATCATCGTAGGTGGCCTTCAACTTTACTGCTCTCATACTAATCTCTCATTTGCCAGATCCGTGTTCGTGCAGTTGGGTTGAATCCAAGTGACTGGAAGCATGCTATGGGACCACTTGGCCGTAAACCTGGAACCATTGCTGGTTGTGATGCTGCAGGCGATGTAGTCAAAATTGGCTCCGCTGTAAAGCACTTGCAAGTAGGCGATCGTGCCTCTGGATTTACGTGAGCTTTTTCTTTGTGCTTTCATTTCTCAAGTCTTAAATATGAATAAGTTTTGGAGGCTCTTTCCAAACCAATAATGGTGCTTACTCGGAATATGTGCGTTTCGTCGCAGCCGTTTGCTTCAAACTTCCCAAGTCTATGACCTACGAAGAAGCCGCATCCTTTCCTATCCCTCACCTTACCGCTGTCCAAGCCTTCTACATGCGCCTGAACATCCCCAAACCCCTCAGCCCGAGCCCCAAACGCGAATCTATCCTAATTTGGGGTGGATCTACCGCCGTCGGGCATCACGCTGTACAACTTGCGGTACTCTCAGGTTTGAAAGTTTTTGTGACGGCGAGTGTAGCGGCACATGAAGAGCTCAAGGTTCTCGGTGCAGAGGCTTGCTTCGACTATAAAGCTCCTGGTGTAGCGAAGCAGATCCAGGCTGCCGCTGGTGAGGAAGGTATTATCTACGGATTGGATACCGTTTGTGAGAAGGGAAGCACGGATGTGTGTGTTGTGAGTATGATTTCTTGATTTCCTTGACACTACACTTACTCCATTGATCTAGGACGCTATGTCTACTTCTCGTGGAGGTAACATTATCACTCTTGTTCATACGGTATCCGAAGCCATCGAAAACCGCCGCAAAGACGTCCATGTAGAATTCGAAGCCACCAAAAACCGCCGCAAAGACGTCCATGTAGAACTCATCCTCGTCTACACCCAAATTGGATCTGCTCTAACATTGGGCGGGTTTCTCGAGCTACCTGCCATGCCTCAAGACAAGGCCGCCACATTGGAATACGTTTCCGAATATATGCCTCGTATCCTGGAGAACTGGAAGGAGGGCGAGGGAACTCCCAAGTTCAATACTCAGCGTTTGAGACACATGCAAGGTGGGTTGGAGCAGATCCATGAGGGTCTTGAGATCATGAGAGATGGGAAGTATAGTAGGGAGAAGCTGGTGTATACTGTGGCATGAAGAGACTAGCGTAGTGCCCAGAGTGTGGTGAACTTGAAATGAACTTCTCTTCCCATCGCACCAGAGCCTGATTTTAGTATGTACGAGAAAATTGTACAGCTTCCGTGTTGGGGCGGAAGGCATCTCGTGCAACTTTTCTCCCGCTTCCTTGTACGCGTTTCTCATGGAGTGATTCAAGAAAAGTACCAGCGTTGTTGAGCAGGTATAATGACATTTTTAACTTTAACTGCGTACGTACATAGCATCTCTTCGAAAAGAGAACGACGAGGAAAAAATTGAACACCGCAGACCAAGAATAGTCTGAATCAAGTTTCACAATCGTCAACTTGTTCGCGAGACGAGGCAACAACTGTGCACCGCGAAGTGCACTGAAGGATGACTGAAGCCGACACGAAAAACAATAACCCGTCCCTCCTCGTATACCTGATCAAACATCGCTCCAGTCGGTTAACCAAAAAATAACCTATAGGTCTTCGACCTGCAGGTTACTTATGGTCCGTTCTGCATATTAAACGCGCAATTCTTTCGGGTGATTGACCAGAGCAATCCATCCGTACTCGAAAAGCAGGTTCATGGGTCATGGCTAATTGCCATGACTCATGTCAAGCCAGCACATGGCTGGCCAAAGAGATTTGGTGACTTGACGATGTTGATGATAAACACACAGGAGGCTGCTTAAGCTAGCCATCCCTGTGCTCCGCTGAAGAAGAGCACTGTGGCATGCAAAAAGAGGTGGGACAACGGGAAACGTACTCGTCGACTACAGCCACCCAATCTCCACGACAAGTCCAAGCCATTCTCCCTCCTTCCGCAACGAGACGAAAATCCTCGGGTCTGGCAAGAGCATCGTTGGGCTTGAGAAAATTATAGCCAGGCTCAGCTAAAGCCAATCAAGGGAGCATATATCCTCAGATCTTGACCCAATCGCGAGGATGGACCATAAAGAGTCCTGTGTGGAACGAGTATCGCGGTTTTCGGTCTGCTGGTGGTTGGAAAGAAAGATAAATTTCAAATTGGCTTTATAAGTGTGGGCGTCTATTCAGGCGCTTAACGCGCGACTTGAGTTAGTTCATTCAGGTTTTTATTTTCTATCATCATAGACGAAGTCAAATGTATGGTACTCCCCTCCTAGTTACTAGTTATGAATCACAACACTGGATTCTTCCTTGCCTCTGATAATCACAAGATTCGGAACTCATCAATATGAAAATCCCACATTTCTTCTTTGACCACAAGCCATGCCTAAAGGCAAGAGCAAAAGAACTTCATCTGCTACTAATATCTCCCCAAGGGATTTCCCAGGAGATGTAGCCCACGCAGGAAGTTGGAAGAATGCCGTAGAAATAATACGCAATCGACTCCGGATACCAGGTACTTAATATTTAATCATCTCGCATCCTTTGTTCAGTTATTGATGAAGATTTGGCTTCAGATATCTCGACGACAAGTGGGCTCAAAAAGATTTACTCCCATGCAGATGACATCTATTGCCGACTAGACAAAGCTTTACAGGAATATGAGCAACACGACAGAATCGTCAGAGGTATAATCGGCATTTATACGCAAATTTACGAAGATTCTCTGCTCAGAAACAAGTTTGTTGAAAAAGGTATGCTTCTCAGTCTTGTCTTTCTGTGGATGAAACTCATGGATATCAAGGTCTACTTGCTCGATTGTTTCCTCTGCTCAAAAGAGACGCTTGTCGAAACAAAGTCCTCAGTACGTTGGTCAATGTTAGTCACCACGGTGGCTCGAAAATGCACGCCGAAGTCGCCCAATATACACTGGAACTTGTCCAAACCCTCCTTGACTATCCTGACGAGCCTCTGACAGCCAAGCTCATCATCACTGTCGTATCTCACTCTGTCTCTGCTGCCGTTAACGGGCCCATCGAAGGTCCTGAGATGCCAGATATCCATTGTTCCTTGGACATGAGAACCATCCTGAAGCAGACAATCTTCCATCTGCGACAGCCCTACGCAGACAAAACCTTAATCAACCACGGTATACAATTGATACACGCTTCCTCGCTACACTGTCCGAATGCACATTCCGCTCCGAGCCCGAGCTGGATAAATTCCTTGTGGCTGGGCTGAAAAGCAAGGATTGGGGGATACGCGGATTTTGTTTGGGCGCGATAGTCCGGTCGTTTATGCTTTCTGGTGTTGTCGATCGAGCGCAGATGGATATTGACCAACTTGACCAGCTGCTCTCGAAAGAACACCACGTCCCATCACATATCCTCGCAGCTTTCAACAAGTATGGTATTTACCGATTGCAGAGCTACCAGCAGCGCGAAACCTTTCAGGAAATTATGAACGTAGTAGAAGCAGCCCTTCAGCATCGTGACTACTATGTTCTAGGCATCAAGTATGCGGAATTCGTTCTTCAAACGGAATATTCCCTGCCCGATTATCCCGAACTCCCACTCAAGGAAGTCATTCCTCTTTGTGTGAATGCGTTGCGTGCAAAAGGCAGTCCAGGCGATATGGATAGGGCAGATATCGTGGAGCTAAAATATCTGGTCATGCATCAGCGCTGGGATGAGATCTCATTGAAGTCTCAACAATGCTTGTTACGAAACCCAAATTCTCCCTACACATACTACGCCATTAGCATTCTCCCAAACTCTGAAGATGGGCTTCGCGCGGCAAAGAAAGGCTTGAAATGCAAGCACATCAATACTTTCATGAAATTCCAGCTGCTGTATTGTGCTGTCGATTTGGCTGCATTTCTAGGCATCAGTTATTTCCATCAAGTTGAGGGACATAGACGGTTGATGTGGGAAGAGGCAGTCGCGTTTCTAATGAGTGCCCTGGAAGATTCCAGGACCTATATCAAGGAAGCTCCCCCAGACAGTATACACTTGAAGACAGTGTTGTATTGGAATATCATGTTGACGCTTACATTAGAGGGACCTAACGCTAACCTGCAGCTAGTTCAGGTAAGTTTCAGAATCCTGCTATGACTGATCTTCATGAAATAACTCCCTAAAACAGCGTGCGATGAAAAAACTCGAACTATCTGAAGATATCAGCAACTATTTGAAAGCGCAGATTTTGCAAACCGAAGGTCGTGGGGCAGCGAAGATGATTGTAAGGCTCTTTAAAGATGCCGAATGGGATTGGGGAGAAGGTATCCAATCGATGGACGAACGGCTTGATGAGCAGGTTCCTGCTGCAGAGTTCTCTAAGGCAGCCACAGACGAGCTCGCCCTTTGGTTGAGTGATATGAGCCTTGGGGAGACTTTCAAATGCTCGGCAGGGTCTAAACCCGATGTTGATATTCAGGATATATGGCTCAAGAGATGTACGTATTGTCACAATCCCTCGGCCGTTCTCAGAAAATGTTCAGGATGCGGGGATGCCAGGTGAGGTGGATATTATTACAAAAGGATGCGACTGAATTTTGTGCCAATTCACAGATATTGCGATAGTCAGTGCCAGAAATTGCATTGGTCAGAGCATAAGAAACAGTGTAAGACTAAATAAATCGATATCTGTAAGTTTTTTTTTTTTTTGGAATCTTCGACTTCCTGAATACTTAACGCGATTGACAGGTTGTATCAAAATATGGATTTAAGCTCAAGCGATGAATGAAATTATAAATGAGGGAGACTGCATGTGAGAGAAGCAGGAATAAATAGGTGATAAAAGGTGGAGTACATCCGCAGTGTACTGACGGGCACTGGGGTGCAAGAACGCTGGAGTAACCTATGTAGGTCGCAAGGACCAATGCAAGAAGCTGCTACGAAATAGCTGGGTGTGCGATACGGATCATTTCGGTATTTCTTGTATCTGGAATGCACTTACAGCACTGACAAAGCACTCTCGGGCCTGAGCGTACATCAGAGAACACCCTAGATGGTACAGTAGTACGAAGCAGACCCCAACAGGCGGTTGTTTATCATCGACTCATCGCACTAGTAACTCGTTTGTCTATGCTTGCATCCAAACCGATCCTATTCTTGATGATTGACGCGATCAATCTTGCTGAGGTTCTCAAGAAAGTGCTCAATACTCATCGACTGGAATTGCATAGAGGAACACCTGGCGTCTATCATTGTGGGCGCGGTATCCCGACACATCTAAAGTCGCTAGTTACCAATCGATACTTGCGAGCTTTGTAATGGCTTCGGTCACAGCTCAGTAATTGCTGGACAACCTTTATCATCAATTCATTCTGACTGCAATATAAAGAGACCTTCTTTCGAATGCCCTCTAATTATCATCAATGGCCTCCTTACCCGAAACTATTGAAGCGCTCCAGATCCAGCCAGACAAGACCCTCAAGGTCATCGAGATTCCTTTTGCATCACAGGACTTGGTGAAGAATCTTCCTGAGGATCAGATCATCGTAGGTAGCCTTCACTTTATTGCTCTCATACTAATCTCTCATTTGCCAGATCCGTGTCCGTGCAGTTGGGTTGAATCCCACTGACTGGAAGCATGCTATAGGACCATTCGGCAAACCTGGAACTATCGCTGGCTGTGATGCTGCAGGCGATGTAGTCAAAATTGGCTCCGCTGTAAAGCACTTGCAAGTAGGCAATCGTGCCTCTGGATTTACGTGAGCTTCTTGTTTGTGCTTTCATTTCTCAAGTCTTGAACATGAATAAGTTTTGGAGGCTCTTTCCAAACCAATAATGGCGCTTACTCGGAATATGTGCGTTTCGTCGCAGCCGTTTGCTTCAAACTTCCCAAGTCTATGACCTACGAAGAAGCCGCATCCTTCCCTGTCCCTCACCTTACCGCCGTACAAGCCTTCTACATGCGTCTGAACATCCCCAAACCCTTCAGCCCAAACCCCAGCCGCGAATCTATCCTAATTTGGGGTGGATCTACCGCTGTTGGGCACCACGCTGTACAACTTGCAGTACTCTCAGGTTTGAAAGTTTTTGTGACGGCGAGTGTAGCGGCACATGAAGAGCTCAAAGCTCTTGGTGCAGAGGCTTGCTTCGACTACAAAGCTACGGATGTAATGAAGCAGATCCAGGCTGCCACTGGCGAAGAAGGTATTATCTACGGATTGGATACTGTTTGTGAGAATGGAAGCACAGACGCATGTGTTGTGAGTATGATTTCTTGATTCTTTTGAATCCAAATTTACTTCATTGATTTAGGATGCTATGTCTGCTTCTCGTGGAGGTAATATTATCACAGCTCTTCCGGTATCCGAAGCGACCAAAAACCGCCGCAAAGACGTCCATGTAGAATTCATCCTTGTCCTCACCGAAATTGGGTCTGCTCTAACATTTGGTGGTTTTCTCAAGCTACCTGCCATGCCTCAGGACAAGGCCGCCGCGTTAGAATATGTTTCCAAATACATGCCTCGCATCCTGGAGAACTGGAAGGAGGGCCAGGGAAATCCCAGGTTCAACACTCAGTGTTTGAGACACATGCAGGGTGGGCTGGAGCAGATTCAAGAGGGTCTTGAGATCATGAGAGATGGAAAGTATAGTAGGGAGAAGCTGGTGTATACCGTGGCATGAAGGGACCAGTCTAGTAGTGCCCCAAATGTAGTGAACTTGAATGAACATCTGTGTACTGTAAGCGCTTGCCAAGTTCTAAATTTTTCTTTCTTTTGCGATGTTTCAACTGTTCCGTCAAATTCTCAGCGGCAGTGGCTCTAGGTCAAGTCTTGCAACCATCATTTTCACAAAACACACGCAAAAATCACACAACTTCGAGGGTAAATCCGAGACGGAAAAAGTTCAAAATTGAGGCGCGAGGCGTTTGAGGAGTCGGAACTGGAATTCTTTCGTCGCAGCCTCCGCAAGGCAGAGGTATTTATGTATTTTGAGCTTTGCTCCTACTTGTCTCCCTCCCTCCGCCAAGAGCTTATGATAAGATCGACAAGGAAAGAAAGGAATTAAGCGCCTTAAGTGCCTAGTACTGGTAGTAGCGCCAAATTGGTTCAACCTGAACTTGCAAGAACAACGGTTTCTGCTTGCTACCTAACCCATCTATTGACTCATCTACTTAAAATTATACCACAAACTTCTAAAGCTTCATCAATGCCTGGACCAGGAAGCAAGAAAAATGCTCCCAAAAAGAAGAAACCGACAACTGTTTCCGATACAACACCTTCAAATAATTCTGAATCCTCACTAACTCCAGAGTCGTATGTGGGTGACATTGATAACGCAGAAGGATGGGCTCGTGTCGTGGATATTTTGTGCAACTACTTCAAAATTCCTGGTGAGCAATCCCAGTTCATTGTTCGCTCAGATTCAAGCTGACTGTATTTCCGAAGATCTAAGCACCAGAGGCGGACTGAAATGCGTTCATTCAAACTTTGATGGAATATGGCAATGTCTCGATGGAGCGTACACAAAGTATGCGAGGAACCCGAGGGTCTTGGGTGGAATAGTCGGAATATACGCCAAGATGTGTGCAGACGCGATCTTGAGAGAAAAACTCTTCCAACGAGGCAAGTGAATCTGAAATACGCAGGCAGCAGAATCTGAAACTTTTTTTCGGTATAGGTTTTCTTTCGAAACTAGTTCCATTACTCGATAATGACCCAACTCGACGTATCGCTTTACGCTCCCTGTCGAGTGTCGCGCACCATGGGTCTGATGAGATCTTTCTAGATCTGGCGAAACTCACTGGAAAGCTCGTAGATTTCCTCGAAGAATACCCCGAGGATGACATGTTCGCCGAGCTCATCATCGGGATATTGTGCCATGTCCTTGTTCATATTCAATGCAATATTGACACCCAGATACAGAACCAGCCTGAAGCTGCCGTTTTGAAAACCATTGATATGTCCCGTGTCTTGAGGCAAGTAACATTGCAGCTGAAAAAACCGACCGCTCCTAAATTCCTCATCGAACATGGTGCCCGCCTTGTTTCCATCTCCGCATTCCATTGCTCTCAAGTTTTCCTCGAAAATCCGTCTTCCGTCAATTTCCTTATTGCTGGTCTGCGCAGCGCACAATGGGAGAATAGATCTACTTGCTTAAACGGGCTCATTAGGCTCTTCTGATTGGATGCCGAGTTCGACTTTGGGAATCTTGACCCCAAGGTCTTCTTCCAACAGCGCCGCCTCCCAGACCCTCTCGCTGACGCGTTGGCCGACTATGGCCCTTTCCGTACAGAGATGTTCATCACAGTGAAGGCTGCACACGATTTCCAGAGTGCCTTGATGGATGTTCTACGAGATCGAGACCTATACAAACTCGGATTGACTCTGGCCGAGCTCATTGTGTGCACCGAGTATTCTATTGCAGACGGTTACTTTGAAGCACAAGATCCACGCACAGGCAGAATTGAAACCGGCGTTGACACTGGTTTGCCATTCCATACCTATGTCGATGCGCTTCCGCATTGTGCAAAACTGCTTCGGCAGAGAGCTGGACCAGGGGAGGTGGATAAAGTGGATGTGCTAGAAATCAAGTATCTTATCATGAAAGGTCGTGTTCCGGAAGCTGCTGAAGTCGCAAAAAAGGGACTCGTTCGAAATCCGGAGATGGCATACTATTACTACGCGAGGAGTATGTTGGCGGATACTACTGTGGGCCTGAGATCGGCCAAGAAGGGTTTGAAGTCCAAGCAGACTACACCGTTTATATGATTTCAGCTCATGCAACGTGCTGTACAGCATGCGGGTGATATGGGCTTGCGGGTGCTGGAAGACGCCTCGTCAGAGGAGGATCCAAAGTGGGAGGAGGGTGTTGCGTTCTTGATGAGCGCATGGAACGACTCGAAGACTTTTGTTGCCGAAGCGCCTCCAGACAATCAACATATGAGGAATGTGTTGTATTGGAATATCTTGCTTACGATCCTCATTCAAGGACCCGAATACCAGTGTTGACCTCGTGGAAATCCAGGTGCGGTTCAGCTCAATTGTGGTCTCTTTAGCATTGTAACCTATCATTCCAGCCATCCTGTCAGCAACTCGCACAATCTCATGCCCTCAGCCGCGCGCTCGAGATCAAGATCCCTCGAACCCAGATGCGCCTCACTCAAGAGGCTGTCGTATCCAAATTCTCCATTGCCGTCGATGAATGGAACAATGTCATCTTACAGTTGAACGATGAGAGTCCTAAACAGCCTGACGTCTCTCCCGATTCGGAGAAGGTTCAGAATGACTTGACCAAGTTCTTGGACGACCTGCAGCTGGATGATGGTGGTTGTGCGAAAAAGTGGGCTGCGCATCCAAATGTGAATATGAGCAAAGCGATTTTATATTGTTGCTCATGGTGCGGCAATCCAAGTGCGGTGTTGAAGAAGTGTTCGGGTTGTGCAAAGACGAGGTACGTAAGCTGTAGCCTGCTTGGTTATTAAAACTGACTCTTCAAATCCAGATACTGTGATGTGTCGTGTCAGAAGATGCATTGGGGAGAACACAAGAAGAAATGTAAAGCATGAATGGATGTAGTTTTCTTGTAACCCTTTGTATTGTACAAAGTTGGACAAAGTCACGGCTATGTCCCAAAAAGGATCAGACCCTTCCTTATATGTGACGTGAGAACCATCACTTAGTTCGAACAATGAGCAAAAGCGCACAATAAGCCTCTTCAGTTCCCCTTCATCCGCAAAAGAAATACTACATCTAACTCGAAGTTAGTGTAAAGTATTTGCTTAGGTGTTTCATCAAGTTAGCATCATGTGGGGTAGCAGAACGAGTTTTTGGACTATGACTCAGGTAACGTTTAATGATCTCGCATCCTTTGTTCAGCTATTGATGAAGGTTTGGCTTTAGATATATCGACGACAAATGGGGTCAAAGATATTTAATCCCATGCACATGATGTCTATTCCCGATTAGACAAAGGTTTACAGGAATAGAGAAATCGTCAGAGGTATAATCGGCATTTATCCGCAAATTTGCGAAGATTCTCTGCTCAGAAATAAGTTTGTTGAGAAAGATATGCTTCTCAGTCTTGTCTTTCTGTGGACGGAACTTACGGATACCAAATTATACAGGCAGGAACTGTCGGTCCAGAGGGTGTCATCATACCGGCACCACTAACACTCACCTCGGAACAGTTAGAGAGGCAAAGTATGTCCCTCATTGCAGATAATCCAACTATGTTGGTCATGATGCTGTTCCGCAACTTGTTATGGATGTATTCAATCATCAGAGCTACGATGTGCTGAGAGGTGGCAAGGTATGTCAAATAATCATCCTTGGAAGGTCGAAACACTGAATCGTAATGCAGACTACTTACTTACTCTTCATATACTCGACAACTCCTTCTCGCAGAGAGTCAATGCCATCATCCAAAAGGCGCATGAAATGCGCCGGGAATATACTATCCTTATCTATACATTGTCAAGGAAGATGGAGAACCATCGATCTGACTTTGCACTTGTCGGCCTTGGTGCAAGACCATGCGGGTATAAGTACTTCAAAGTTACCCGCAATTTATATTATTGTTAAAGAAGAAGGTGAGGTTACTTTTTAGAGAAGGCTAAGTTGTCTGACTGGAATTGATTTCAATTCTAGGTATGGAAATAGTGGTTATTAGACTGCAGCGCGCGATGGGCGTACAATATGAAGTTCTGGATTATACCTCGGCGTTAGGTACTTATATATATGGATCCAGTGCCTCCAAAAATGTGTGTGTCTTGTAGTTTGAACGTTAGATTCCTTTCTTTTCCCTTTCAATATATATTGTCTAATATTCCTATTCTTTGTAGGGAAATGGGCCCGATATGAGTGCGAGTACTGCGCATTGCAGGAGACGGCTTCTCTAGAGAAACCGATCAGGTATTAATAATCGCAATTCTGGAAACATGAATTTGTTGTTACCCTCTATCTATTCGGGCGTTCCGTGTTTTCCTTTTAGACTCGCGAGGTACTTAATAGTAAGCATGTTTGCTTCGATGAACATGATTCAAAACACTAAGACATATCTATCACTTACAGCTATTTCAGCCATTGAAACGCGAATATGTCATTACCCGAGTCTATCTACTCGGGTGTTCCGTGTTTTCCTTTTAGACTCGCGAGATACTTACTAGTAAGCATGTTTGCTTTGATGACATGATTCTTCTATTACAGTATTACCTATCTCGTGTTCTGATGTTATTCCAGTTATTAGATTACGCGAATATGTTGTTACCCTCTATCTACTCGGGTGTTCTGTGTTTTCCTTTTAGACTCGCGAGATACTTACTAGTAAGCATGTTTGCTTTGATGGACATGATTCTATCTATTACAGCTATTCCAGCCATTGAAACGCGAATATGTTGCTACCCTCTATCTACTCGGGTGTTCCATGTCTTCCTTTTAGACTCATGAGGTACTTACCAGTAAGCATGTTTACTTCAATGGACATGATTCAAAAACACCGAGACATATCTATTACAGCTATACCAGAAAAACTAGGCCACTTCAAAAGATTCGTTGTTGCTATTCCGTTCCATTCATTCGTCCACAAGTCCCACCAGAACTGAATTTCTTGCATCACTTTGGCGAAATTTCAAAGTGGCCTAGGTTTGCATTGCATGCCACCAGCGGGGGCCCGGGGTGCTCATGTTCGCAGAATTCAGCAAGCATAGCGGTACTACTAGCTCCACTACTAGAGTATTAAGCGATTAGGACGAGGAGTTTGATTTTGAATACTATTTTAACTTCTTGATGTATAGTTCAGTGATTCCACAGAAGGTATTCAAGAACAGAAGGCTGCTGTATTCTAGACACTTGACTCCGAAAACCGTGATCCTGTCTTTTGATGGGAAAAGGAGCCAGCGGGGAGGAAGTTATTAGTAAAGATTAGCAGCGGCTAGTCTATGAATGAATACTGCAGTCCGATCGCAACTTCACTCGAGGGAAGGCATAAGCGAGCACGACAGATAGGATGGAGGTACTTACGATGGCTAAGAATGAGCGGGGGGTCTCACAACCCTCAGCTTTGAGTTGGGTCAAATGAGTACTGGTACACCTAAAAAAATGGCCTGTCTGTTGTCGCGGAGATAGCGCCGAGTACTAAGTTTTGCGTAATGCGTAGGAATTCACTTTTTGGGGGGATCGGAGGTGTTGAACACTGTCGACTTCAAGGAGAGTCGGAAAACAGAGGAAGCATACCTCTGGAGTCTGGCTACAAGTTTTGTATTATAGCTACCCGACATGCAATAATACTACGGCATGAAAGCTCCTTGCCAACAACCGTGAACCTTCCTTACACGCCGCACAGACACAGGCGCTTATGACTCTTTCAGTCTTGCTTTCAAGTTCCAACATTTTACTAAGAACATTACGAGTCCGAAACTCGACGATTCCGAGTCATATATAAAGTAATCGGAGATTACCTTTATAATCAGAAATCATTCACCACGTTGACTGAAACCAGCATACTTTTGGGGATACGAGAACGACGTGTTTTCTTAAACAGTACATTCCTTCCTGGGGGAAGAAAGGCCCAGACACAGCTGTATATCCACTTTATTCTCAAAGTCGCAAGCCGCATTATTAATTGACAGGATGTGCTGCAGTACTATCGTTGTCAGCTAATTTTCGTCCTTCTACAGCTATACGTATGCAGATATTCCTGAATCCTGCTTGTTGGCAAGGGAAATTTTATTGAAATATACATTCCGCTGCTGTTGAGAAACTGATGGTAGGCGGTGACCGGTACGTTTGACGGATGGTGAATGGCATGCAAGAATTATTTTGGGTTCCGATGCATGAAACCTTTCAGCGCACTGCGCTGACTTTTCCTTTCGCATGTGCCTCCGGCACTGTTTGCAATGGTAGGTAGGTAGATAGATAAAACGGCGCGGTCCCATTGAGAAACAGCCGGGTTCCGCACTACATGCATAGCGCCTGTATGCGCGCTGCGGGCACCTAATGCTCCCGCCGTTGTGGCAAGCAGTCGAGACTCCTACTTCAGGCCGTCTTGACCACTGGAGATACTCTCGGAGCTCTAGGATGTTACTAACTCAAGTTGCCGATGTGTCAATATTCTGGTTTGGTGGCTTATGTCCTGTTCGCAAGGAAGTTCGTCAGCTCATTTGATGTTTCAACTTACTATACTATATGTGATCAAATATTTTTGCGCCACACTTCCGAGAACAATTTACCATCAAAACTTGATCAAAACTCAGTTGCGCTTTCTCTTGCCAACCCAATGTGGCGGATGCAAGCGGCCTTTTGCTTTTTTTACTCGATTTAAATACGAGCCACATCGATTCATCTAAATTTTCACATCCTTCCTGTCCACACTTTTATTATTTTCTTTCGAATTATTCTCTTGAAGACTCGATGCAAATTCCGACTTTGATCAACCAAGCTTGTACCCATTGTGGAAACCCCTTTTCGATGTGGTCCAGGTGTACCCGCTGCCAGAGTACAAGGTATTGATCTTCTTAATGCATTTGATAGTTAACTTTCATTAATGCCTACTGGCAGCTTGTATAACAACTCATTCGCGGACATCGATGATCAGCGTTTCGGTCTACTTTCCGAATGGCATAGAGGGTGAGTACCACTTCTTCATCCATCTTTTTGAAGATTCAAGTTCCGTCAGTAGTCAGACCGGCCAGGGAGTGGACAATTTGGAGCTACTTCTTCCCGACTTCGACGACGGAATCCAATTACAATTTTCTGGACAATTGCAGCCCAATTGGAAGGCTCAGGAAGGTTTGTAATTTTTTCCTACTCGACAGATGACTGAGTAAATGCACATGATAGAAACACAACTTATCACACCCAGTCTGAATTATCGCCCAGTACTAGGTCAAGCTGTAGATCCAACTCCATCACAGTATGGCATCGCATGGGTCGCACCTTTGTCTATGTTCAGCCCATTTTCTCCCAAGTCTGAACTAGGTTTACAGTGGCGCTCGGTTGCACAAGTGGCGGAATTCACTGCGTCGCAGCACAACCTCGCACCTCCTCCTCCTGCGAACTTCACCCAGTCTTCACGATCTGTGCTGTCATCACTTTCGCAGACCGCACCGTCATCGAAAAGAGTAGTCCGGTTTTTCGACTGTCCAGAATGCGGTGGGAAGCTTCGAAGCAAGCAGAGTTTGAGAAGTAAGTAATACCATCCTCTAGTTTTTATTTTTGTTTAACCAAAACTCATTCCAGATCACATCGAAGTTAAACACAAAAAGAACAAGCCATATACCTGCGTGCATTGTAAAGCCAAGTTCTCATACCATCAATCTTGGAGGCGCCATGACAAAAAATCCAGATGCCCTGTCATTCAGGTCTGGCGCGCACGAATCCAACTTGAGCGAGCTTCGTACGAATCAATCATTGCTTCCTGTATTTGAATTCTTACGCCTCTGTAACGATTGTATTTTGTATTTTCCTGTCGCTTTCGTTTTACTGCTCGTCGTTGTAAGTATTGCTTTCACATTGCTGGTCACTGTGATTTATTTATTGGGTATGTATGTACTGTATCATGTTGTATCTTCCGTCGCTCGCGTTTTGCTGCTCGTCGTTGTAAGTATTGCTTTCGGACATTGCTGGACGCTGTGATTTATTTATTTGATATGTATGTATGTTGTATTTTCTTATCACTTTCGTTTTGCTGCTCGTCGTTGTCAGTATTGCTTTTGCACATTCCTGTACTACGTTGTGATTTATTTATTAGATATGTATTTATGTAAAACCCAATGGACTCATGATCCTATAGCGCTTCATCACCTTGAATCAAACATCGAAGTGAAAGATACGGTGAAACCCTCATCTGAGAGCCACGTCGACACTGCAAGCTCGACCATTCACTGTGCGCCGGAGTATGAAGAGTTCTCAGAACTCACGACGCGAGCGCCGTCGGTAGCATTGCTAGTAGCGAAAACATGACTTGATTCCGCGATGTCAACAAACGAACCTACCGATATTACAGAGGGCGGAGCTTGCCACACGTCCTAGGATTTGAACTAGTGCGGTGGTCAAAGTCATCGACTAGAACGCCTGAATGATAGCTTCAACATTAAAAAGAAAAAGACTGTTTTACGATGGAATTTTTGGAGTTTCCCGGGCCAGCAATGCATCGCTGAGGCGGGAAATCGAGCTCCTGTTGAATCCGGAGGGTATCAAGCAAGATAATTCAGCCGTCGTACGGTGCACAGCAGACTGCTTGATCGGGAAAACTAACTTGGCTATAGCTGACAAGGGTCTCGGAAGTGAGAATCGCCGACAGAGGCAACGTGGAACATGCGGAAAAAAAGAGATCTAGGCGGGAGGGCAGAGCACACCAGTGATGGTAGCGACGAGTGTAAAAGAATCTTGGATGAGACTTTCTTCATTTGATCTAAAATAGTGCACTATTGCAACACATTGAAAGCTTATGGGGTTTTTTTTGAACTTGAGAGCATTTAAGGGCAGCCGAGGCCAGGTCCTGTCAGATATGACTTGAAGTTAGGCAGACAATAAGCGCCCGTGATCTTGAAATTGATTCCCGTGAACAGCTCTTCCTCAGCCTCCACTACATCAGCTTCACTACATCAGCTTCACTACATGTCTCCACGCGAAGCCGATCGGTAAATGCTGTCGTCTCCGAGACTTCGCAAGAATCCACCTCCAAATTCCCATTCGTTCCCGCTAATTTCCCCCACGCGATGGATATTATTACAGAAGAATGCGACCAGTGAATCTTGTGGCCATTCACAGACATTGCGATAGTCAGTGCCAGAAATTGCACTGGTCAGAGCATAAGAAACAGTGTAAGACTAAATAAATATCAATATCTGTAAGTTGTTTGCAGACATTTTATTTCTTTGATTTCCTGAATACTACTAGTAAAATTATAACGAGTTGAGTCAACATGCAGTTCACATGCGAGACAAGTGCCTCCGCAGTGGCATCGGAGAGGTGATGAAAGGTGAGGTACATCGTATCTGCAGAAGCAGTGTACTGACGGGCACTGGGGGCAAGAGCGCCAGACTAAAATATCCTTACAGCAGTGAGGACAAAGCACTGTCGGGCCCGAGCGTACATCTTAGTGAACAAGGATCCGGGTACACCAATAGGTGGAGAACGCATAGTTCAAAGGTGGCTCCCCGCTAAGTGAGGTGTCAGAAGGTGAGAGATATATAGAAGGAGCTCGAGATGCCATGATGGTACAGTCCCAACAGGCGCTTATTATCATCGACCCAACGCACTAGTAAATCGTTTGTCGATGCTTGCATCCAAATCGGTCCTATTCTTGACAACCGACGCAATCGGTTCTGTTCAGGCTCTCAAGGAAGTGCCCAGCGCTCAGCGACTGGAATCTCTCGATGCTGGAGGAACGTCTGACGTCTATCATTGTGGGCGCGGTATCCTGATGGCACATCTAGCGTTCGCTGGTTACCAATCGATACTTGCGAGCTTTGTAATGGCTTCGGTCACAGCTCAGTCATTACTGGACGATTGTTATTCTTAATTTATTCTAACTACAATTTAAAAAGACCTTCTTTCGAATGCCCTCTAATTATCATCAATGGCCTCCTTACCCGAAACTATTAAAGCACTCCAGATCCAGTCGGACAAGACCGTCAAGGTCATCGAGATTCCTTTTGCATCACAGGATTTGGTGAAGAACCTTCCTGAAGATCAGATCATCGTAGGTGGCCTTCAACTTCATTGCTCTCATACTAATCTCATTTACCAGATCCTTGTTCGTGCAGTTGGGTTGAATCCCACTGGAAACATGCTATAGGACCGCGCGGAAAACCTGGAACTATCGCTGGTTGTGATGCTGCAGGCGATGTAGTCAAAGTTGGCTCCGCTGTAAAGCACTTGCAAGTAGGCGATCGTGCCTCTGGATTTACGTGAGCTCCTTCTTCATGTTTGTGCTTTCATTTCTCAAGTCATAAACATGAACAGTTTTGGAGGCTCGTTCCAAACCGATAATGGTGCTTACTCGGAATATGTGCGTTTCGTCGCAGCTGTTTGCTTCAAACTTCCCAAGTCTATGTCCTACGAAGAAGCCGCGTCCTTCCCTATCCCTCACCTTACCGCTGTCCAAGCCTTCTACATGCGTCTGAACATCCCCAAACCCCTTAGCCCAAACCCCAAACGCGAATCCATCCTAATTTGGGGTGGATCTACCGCCGTCGGGCACCACGCTGTACAACTTGCGGTACTCTCAGGTTTGAAAGTTTTTGTGACGGCGAGTGTAGCGGCACATGAAGAGCTCAAGGCTCTCGGTGCAGAGGCTTGCTTTGACTACAAAGCTCCGGATGTAACGAAGCAGATCCAGGCTACCGCTGGTGAGGAAGGTATCATTTACGGATTGGATACGGCTTGTGAAAAGGGAAGCACGGACGCGTGTGTCGTGAGTATGATTTCTTGATTTCCTTGAATCCACACCTACTCCATTGATCTAGGACGCTATGTCTGCTTCTCGTGGAGGTAACATTATCACGGCTCTTCTGGTACCCGAAACGACCAGAAACCGCCGCAAAGACGTCCATGTAGAATTCATCCTCGTCTACACCGAAATTGGGTCTGCTCTAACATTTGGCGGTTTTCTCGAGTTACCTGCCATGCCTCGAGACAAGGCCGCCGCGTTGGAATACGTTTCCGAATACATGCCTTGCATCCTAGAGAACTGGAAGGAGGGCGAGGGAAGTCCCAGGTTCAATACTCAGCGTTTGAGACACATGCAGGGTGGGCTGGAGCAGATCCATGAGGGTCTTGAGATCATGAGAGATGGGAAGTATAGTAGGGAGAAGCTGGTTTATACCGTGGCTTGAAGGGATACTAGCCTAGTATTATGTGGTGAACTTGAATGAACTTCTCTTCCCGTTGCACCAGAGCTTGATCTTGAAATTGTATGTTGGGTTGGAAGGCGTTTCATGCAACTTTTCTCCTACCTTGAGTAGTACGCGACGCGTATACGCGTTTCTCATGAAGTACCAGCGCTATTCAGCATATTGAAGTTGCCGCCCACCTACTTCCGACAAGAGAAGCATCTCACTCGAAGTTTCTGCCTAGGTGTGACAAGTCTGACTAGTCTGACAAGTCTGATATGCTGAGAGTTCACTTCAGCATCTAATTAGGAAAGGTTCCTTCCTATAGCATTGTTTATATTCATATTGTTGGTAATATATACCTCATTAGAGCTGTTATACGAATGGCACAGAAAGAGCGCATCGTATTTAACTCGAAGTACAACTAAGCGCGTTTTTTTATTTGGAAATTATCCTCTGCACGGACACTTCATTCCGACTCGGGCTTGTAGTCAGGGCGCAGTGATCGAACAGTTTTGCCTAAGAGTTATAAACATCAGGAATCATCGTTCCATGCAACAAGCGTAGTACTTTACCTGCACGCCAGATCTCCTGGTTGTTGATGACCTCAAGCTCCGCCGCAAGATCTTTCCTGTACGTTGACCTTCCGTTGAACTCAAGCGACTTGCGGGTTTCGGTGCCGTTCTTCACGCTCTCGTACAGCTGCTCGAAGATGGGCACATTGGCTTTTTCGAAGATGGGTGCCCAGTCAAGAGCACCACGACGAGCAGTCGTTGAGCACGCGTTGTACATGTAGTCCATTCTATGACGCGTCGAGAAAAAAAGAGTAAGCGATTTGTTCAGAACTCAAGATTATGTATATCACTTACCCTTTCGCACCGATCAAGGGATAGAGAGATTGTGTAGCTTCTTCGACGGTTTCGTTGAAAGCTTCTGAGGGAGTGTGGCCATTTTTACGAAGGACTTGGTATTGAGCAAGGAACAATCCCTCTGAATAAAATAAATGTTACATTCCGGGGACCATTAAATGAAAGGCAAGACTTACGGATAGCTCCCATAAGCTGTAGAAAAAGCAACAGGTCAGATTCCGAATCGTTAAAACATACAACATCACTTACCACACCACGTTCACCGTAGAGATCAGAGTAAACCTCTTTCTCAAAGGTAGTGTCGTACATGTAGCCGGAACCGATACCAACACCAAGAGCAATGGCCTTCTCCTTGGCCTTGCCAGTCACGTCCTGGAAGACAGCGACGGAAGAGTTGATTCCACGTCCCTCCTTAAAGAGAGTACGGACGGTACGGCCAGAACCCTTGGGTGCAACAAGAATGACATCAACGTCAGTGGGAGGAATGACCTTGGTGTCTTCTTTGTAGACAACAGAGAAACCATGGGAGAAGTACAGTGTCTTCCCTTTCGTGATGAGGGGAGCAACCTCAGGCCAGGTCTGAGATTGCGCAGCGTCAGAAAGAAGGTTCATGATGATAGTTCCCTTCTTAATGGCTTCTTCAATAGGGAAAAGAGTTTCACCAGGCACCTGTAAATAAGTTTGAATACGTTCAGATTTGAAATGCAGAAATGACTCGTACCCAACCATCTTCGATGGCCTGCTTCCAACTCTCTCCGTCTTTTCGGACACCAACAATAACGTTGAGCCCATTGTCGCGAGCGTTCAAGCCTTGACCATGGCCCTGCGACCCGTACCCAATAAGAGCAAGAGTGTCGTTTTTGAAATAATCCTGGAGTTTTGCCAACGGCCAGTCACTTCGCTCATACACGACCTCCTTTGTTCCAGCAAAGTCCAGAGTCTTAATTCCACGAGCTCCCTAATAGAAGCAAGAACGTAAATTAAAGATTAGCAAGAACATAACGGTAAAATAGAAGTCCAAACACGAACCTCAATGGAAGATTTTGGGGTAATTTTTGCAGCTTTCGCCAAAAGAGAGTAAGATGCAGCTTGGGGTTTCGTTACTGCTGAAACAGCGCGGGGAGCGCGACGACGAATAGCGTTACGCAGGGCTTGGGATGCAGGACGAGATGCGAGGGATGCCATGGTGGAGGGAGTGAAGCTGGAAAAAAAAAGTTAGCGCCGCTATCTATTTAAACTAAAATTCGGACTCTTGAGTCCGACCAGAGTCCGACTGTCCCGATTGTCCGAGTCATAAAAATTATATAGGCTAAGGATACCAAGGCTTGTAATACATAGATACATTTATTTCTGTCTACAAGAGTTATAGATATAACGCGTAATTACATTAGCTACAGTCCGCACGAAAACAGTAAACAATAATTTAACGCGCAAACTAGCCACCAGGCTATAGTAGTTATATACGTTCATACATACAAATGTACGCCTTGGCTTTAAGCACTTCTTCGAGAGTGGTGAGCCGAACAACAGTATCAGATATATAAGCCCACTGTCTACGTCCATTAGCTGGCGATGGCGGTGGACTTGCCGAATCAGCTTGGGTGGGCATATCCGGTAGGGCAGTATAGGAGATGTAATGTCCCCCGAGCTGAAAAAGGTCCTTTAAAATCATGCTACCATTGTAAAGTTCACAAAACTCACCATGTTACCTATGTGCACCACCACAGCGTAGAGTCGGTACATGCAACGTTCCTTCACATCATCTCTAGCGCCCTTCCCCAATCCAAAATCTTCCTTCTTCGGCGCAAGAAACGGCGTCAAGTCAAAATACTCGGGAAACGCCACATAATCCTCGAGCTTCTTGAACCCGCTCGAAAACGACATGATGGGGTTCTTGTTGATTTGTTGGAACCGTTTCAGATGAATGACGAGGATGGGAGGGGGAGTGGCGACGAGGTAGCGTTTGTATGCGGGACGCATGATGACGGGTTTCGGGGCTTTGGTCTTCTTCTTCGCCGGTGAAGGTTGTAAAGGTGCGGATGGTGCATCAGAAGATGAACGCTGGATTCCATTAGTGCCATTTGTTAAAAATGACGTTGCACTCGGTGTGGAAGGATCCGTTGTCGAAGTTTCCGCCAGGGATTCGACAGACAGACCTGAAGCCAGCGCAGATGTCGCAGTGCTCACCGACGTATCGCTTTCCCTGCCATCAGAGCTATAATCCGTTACGCTGGAGGCACTAGTATCTGATTCCAAATGTTGTCCCACAAGGGGCACAGAGAGCAGGGACTCATTTGACTCATTTGAATCCTCAGAAGTAGCGCCGTTAACTGTCTTTGCAAAACCTGCATCTTCAGGCCTAGCTGTAAGCACGGAACTGTCGAGATCTATTTCTGTGGTGCATATTGAGGGTATAGGTGGAGGGACTTTGGGAGAGCCTGTCGGAGGCTCATCTTGCTGGCTATTGGGATCAGGGACAACTTCGGAAACAACGGATGGAGAACGAGAATGAGAAGTTCCAGCAACGTTCGGCGGGGAGGAAAAGACAGAGAAGGCGTCGCTGGGGTTTTCATGAGCATACAAGCCAAGCGTCGGGGATGAGAACGAGGAAATATGAGCAGGGTTGGGAGGAGCAGATGAGGGCTTTCCGGAGCTCCCTCCAGCAAGAGCTGCATCCTCGCTTTCACTATCACGCTCTCCATTGTCATCATCTTCCTCGCTGTCGTCTCCGTCATCCTCCTCTTCCTCTTCCCTTATCTTGCCACGGCTCAACTTTTCCTCCTTTCTTTTGCCTTTCTCTTCATACCACCCGTTCGCCAGCTTCCAACACCGTCTACATCCGACCATGTTTTCTCCGTCCAACACTTCAACAGCAGTAAACATCCTCAAACATTCCTCCACCCCTGCTAAAGGCAGCTGTCCTAGTTTCGCAAGCCATGCACTCCCAGGACTAGGAGAAGGTATAGAACCTGATGGCGATGAGGCCGGGGCAGGTTGTGCTGAGGATGTCTGGGCGTCATCGTTCGATAGGTGATGCCAGTTGGCGAAGAAATCGAAAGGATTGGCGCCGGATACGGGAGTAGCGTTCACGTCAGCCAGAATCGCTCGAAGGTAGTCCTCTTCGGCCTTCGAAGGTTTGGGCGGTTTAGGTGACTTTGACCGTTGGACGAACGGTAATTTAGGTATAGGTATGTTGTCTGACGCGACGTGATTTGTTGGACTGCGTGATAGAGATTGGGGCCGTGATTTCGACTTGGGCGTTACCAGCTCCTGAGATGTGAGCGCGCGCTTGAGAAACATAGGTGGAGTTGATTGGGGCCTCTCTGGTGACAGCGAGGGACGAGAAAGGCGAATCTCTGGTTGGAGAGACTCCGAGGTAGAGTTGAGAGGAGATCGAGCACGGTCTACACTCGGTCTACTCATGTCAACACTAGCGCGAGTTCTGGAACGGGAAGTTCTCTCTTTTTCCTTTTCCTTCCCTTTCTCTTTGCTGTTACCCTTCCCTATCCCGACCGACATACTGATCCTTCGTCCAATACGTGCCCAACCGTCCTTGTCTTTCCCCTTATCAGATCGTTCAACCTTGGGAGCGTCTACAAATTCTATGCGTTTCTCGTCTGGAGTAGTGAGACCAGGGGGAGAAGGTAACGGTTTCACCGGAGATTCGCCGTCTGCAGCCACTTCGATGACTATAGGGTCGTCTTCGTCGTCGGAAGTTACTGTATCCGTAGTCCCATTGGTCAAGCCATCCAAGCTCCTCCTACGGTTTCCATCGGGAGAGAATATCGGCTCATGTTCGGTAATTTTTGGAGTAGGAGGAACAGAGGAAGCCCGTATGCCTGTACTTCCAGGTACATCAGAGTCGGAAGATTTCTGCACCTCAAGGTTGAGTGCAGGCCGGATTGAAGCTGAAGCTGGGGGATTCGGGGGTAATGGGGGTGATACAATCGGAAGATCCGGGGAGACGGGAACTTCAGGGCCCGTTTAGCTTTCCCGCCTCCCATTCCCATTTTCCGTGCCAGCTTCTTCAGTCTATCTCGCTTTTTCTCCTTTGCATAATCCTCGGCTTTTATGCTCAGACTCAGATCGTTAAAGTCCTCGTACGTTTGGGAGACGTGTTTGCACTTTTGGCAAACGAGGATGCTGGTGAGCTGACCACCGAAGAGCATGTCGGACAAGGACATGAGCTGTGTAGATTGATCTTGTTGTGTTTCATTGCTGGAGGAATGGATATTTGCGGGTGTGATTGTCGTGCGCCGCCGAACTTTGCGTTTGTCAGTTGGAGGAGGCGGTTGGCGTTTCTTGATTACCTGCGCTTCCTTGTGTGAGCTAGTGCCAAGCAAAGGTTGAATATAAGGACACGTACATCGAATTCCTCCATCCGCATCGCATCCAGCAGTATGCGCAGGAATTCATGGGCATCTTGCTGCGCAAAGTCCTGGTATTGGTCATATTTACGCCCTAGCGTAGCGAGTAGCTGTCTGGAGGTATAGAATTAAGTGACTGTAGTTCGATAGATGGTTTCTGACTCACCGAGGACTCTGACTCTCCCGTTTCCGTAGTCGCTGGGCCTCCCAAGCGCGATACATTACACCGATGAACACGTCTCCGATAGGCATCGAATTGACCCATTTCTGATCGTAGATACCGGCCAGTTGGTGGCCATTCGTGAGTAGAGGTGATCTTTGGGAGGCAAGGAGAGCGCTGGAATGTCTTTGGACTTGTTCCGGTATGGGTTCGAAATGAATTAATTGGGATAGGAGACGAGTTGCTATCAGCTAGATTGAAAGAAATGAGTATATATCTCTCTCCGGAAAGCCAAAATACATACACCCTGTAATACAGAATTCATGAAGCAAGTATTGCCATGGTTGATGAGGCCAGGAGGCAGTAAAGACAGCCGTTCCTGCTCTTCCTGTTGCTTTTTGGCGCGATAGATTTCCTGCGGCGTCAGGGTCTTTGATTTCGCCATCGTACAGAGATATAAAGGAAAGCGGGGAGGATACTATTGTTGAGTATCTGACAGATAAATAGGAAAATGTAAGCTGCGGGGGTAGTTGAATAAGGACTATTGACTGTTCGGCCCGTTTATATAGCCGACGATGCCGCTAAGTAAGAGTTTAGCGCCGTGATTGAATGCACCAAGCTTGCTTCGAGCTAGTTAGCGACTTTTGCGAGGACTCGGAGGAGGGAATACGGAGAAGAAGATCAACATCCAACCATTCATCAAAGGGAATCATTTTCTAGGTACTTCTCACGAATAGACTGCCATCAGATTCAGCGCTGCTCAAAGTAATTCAAGTGCTTGGACAATTTTGAATCTCAGGTACAATAGTACTTCGGGTAGGAAAAAAGCTAGTGTTGCTTCACAAAGAGATCAACTGCTCGGCGAAATCCTGAAACAAATGAGCCCATCAAACACCAACCCGAGGTTCGATTCAATACTCACCTCCTTCTCCAGTAGTGCCAAGATGACGAGCAGGACCGAACCCTAAAGTTTCAAGAACTGACTCAAAGTCGTTCGGGCGTAGCTTGAGATTCTCAGTGGTGGCTCTCAATGACTGGCATTATTATCAGTGCCTGATCAGAGCTCAAAGTTGGATGTAAACTCACCTCATTCAACCTCTTCACCTTCTTATAAGTGTCCCATTCCTGAGCCTCCAGGATGAATACGCCCCCTGGGCGCAGTACGGAGTAGATGCGCTGGAAAGAACGCGCGCAAGCCATCATCTCCTCCATTCACATGAATCCATTTCGATACAGAGAACCTATTATAGGAGAATTTCATCGTTCAGTGGTATAAATGATGCATCAACAAAAAAACGCGACTGACGCAACGACAACATCGTATCCATCTGCATCCTCTACAATCGACTCCTTGGTCCAGTCCGCTGTCCTGAATAACACGATTATGAGGAAACACATGTTTTCCGCGTATTTGCGATGGTGGAATGGGAAGAGGACCAAACGAGTGTTGCATAGATGCAGGAAAGTAGTCGGATCGAAATACTCGTGTATCGTCCGAAAGACTTTGCGGAGCGTCATCAGATTTGCTATCAAGTCTCCATCACCAGACTGTGTAGCTGAGGCTCCTGGAGAGACCACACCAATTGGCGTCTTTTCCACGCAGCTCGCACCAAGAGTATCGTCAATGTCTACTCCGACTACTTTATGCGCATTCCATGCTTGTGCTAAAACAAGAAAGGTATCAGTAGACACAAGGAAAAGCGCGAAAATACTTATTCACCTATTTCACAAGTAACGAACCCTTCATTGCATCCAATATCCAGGACGCATTTACCTTGAAAGATATTCTCTGGTAATAACGCGAGTCGGGGATCGTTCACGGAAGGTCTTTTCAAGTAGTAGCTGCGAAAAAGCTGGGAGATTGAGCGCGAATTGAGAGCGAGATCAGCTCAAGGGAGACTTTACCCATGATAGTTTCCGTATGGCGCTGACATAAAATCAAAATGACGACGACGAAGACGAAATGCAGGCAATGAATGGTTGGGCGCTTATCACGCTTTGACTCTCGCGACAAGAAATAGGCGCCTGGGCAGCTGATCATGAATTAGGGGCTCTCGAAGCTTCAACCTCGACTTGCGCGTTGTACAGATGTCCTTTTTTCAGTTTCCACCATTTTAATGGCCCTACTGTAGTCAGATAGGGTCTTCGGTTTCGCTTCTCGTGTGCGTTTCTACAACACCCGGGCCAAGCCCAGCCAAAACCTTCTTCAAGTTCTACTCTGAATCTCGCTCCTACTCAACTCCTCACTAACTCGAGGCTCGACCCATCTTATCGCTTAAACTCCAGTCTGCGGGCGCCAATATCAGTATGGCAAACCGACGAAGCCCCTCGCCGATGAATTTCCAGCTGAATATTCTGTGTATCGAACGTCGGAGAAAGAAACACGATGTGTTTGTGGTTAGAGAAAATTTCAAGGAAGATGAGTTCACGTGGAAGACGGTTGTAAAGCGTTTGGATTCGGATTGTGACTATGTCAAGTTACTGGTGAGCATCAATATTGGCTGAGCTGACTTCGTGCTCACTCTACTCAGCCTCAGGAGCCTCTGAAAACAACCTTGAACTGGGCTTGGTGTTCAAGCAATGCGATTATATTAGAACGCACTGCATCGGTAAACCAATCAGATCCACTGTGGTGGGCTTACACACAGAGAGATGGATGAGGGAAGATATGAGGATGACCTTTCATTCGGCGATCAGTGGAACACAGAGGCATTGATCTTATCCTCGTGGATAAAGACATATGGGATGAACCTTTGAAACCGAGTGGTGTTCCAACCCCCGAGGAAGGTGAGCAGTACAGTTCCAGAATGAACTAAATCTGATTCTTGCTTTTAGTTCGTATAGAAAGAATCTTAGCGCCTCCAAGCCATTCCGCCAGTACCGCCAGCTCAATTGAACCATTATCGTGAGACTCAGCGCACAGAAGCCAAGATTTCAAACGGCCGGTACACCGTCAGAGATGACTTCGATCCTGCGACGCACGGTGCACCTTCGGGTTCACCACCTACGGGCCCTCCAATCGAGATCTTTAATATCACCTTTGCACGATTCGCTGCCCGACTGCACAAATCCCAACCTTAACTTTCCACGAACCGCTCCCAACGCCTGGAAAAGGAAGGTGGACGATCTACAGACTATCCTTTCCGGTATCTATCCTGAAGAGGACAAGAAGAATATCCTTGTTAACAGCGTTTCTATCAGAGATACTGGGTTTACCGTTTAGCGTAGAAAAAACACAACCTGACGGCTTCATTCAGGCCACCCTTGGTACCGCCCTCGGCTGCGTACGTGTGATCCTACTCGCAGCAGAACACAAGAATGAATCCGGACCTGATGGCTGTGACCCACTGGTACAGTCGCAGAAGTCATCTGAGGCGTGGTGGGCTAAAGTTGGAAAGGTAAGCCCTGGCGTCCCTCGAATCCGTCTTTCTCTCACAAAGCATTAGACCGAAACTGGACGGCTCGTGGTTGAGATGTGCTGCATACCGATGTTTTTGCTCACGGTTTCTGGTGCATTCATCTATCTCCAGGGTTCTATCAACACAGGTCATCAGTTGGATAGTGCAGCAAATAGGAAATCCCGTCCATGCCGCACACAGTAGTTCTTTTGGTCAAGTTCATGTCGAACAGCTTCAGAACTTGCTCGGAGCGTTGCGATTGGGTTTAAAAGACTTGCACGCCTCCTACTCGAACATGTGTTCCGGAAACAGTTCGAAATCTCCATCCTTCCCAGCACCCACGACGTACCCATCCCAGGACCAATCAGTCGCCGTTCATTTCGACTATGTGAAGAGCCTCAAAGACAGTGACCCTGGTGCAGCAGTCCTTTTTAGCCATGGTTGACGACGAAAAGGTTGTTGTCAAGTTTGTACAGCAATACAGCGTGGATGCTCATAGTATGGCCCATGAACTTGGATTCGCTCCTCGACTGCGCTACGCAGGTCCTCCCTACTGGGCCGACGAAATAGCGTGTTCCTACCAGGATCCTCTTATGATAGTGATGGATTTTGTGGAAGGTGTCCCGCTCGTGACGCTAACCTCAGCAGACTTGGAGTCTCTCAAGGAAAAGGTCGGGAAGCTACATGAAGCAGGATTTGTCCATGGAGACTTACGACCACCCAACATTCTCATGACAATAGACGGGCCTCAGGTTATCGACTGGGACTGGGCAGGGAAGAAGGGCGCTGCAGAGTATCCCTCATTCATCAACACGAGTCTATTTAATGGCTTGGAAGGCGTGAAGGCTCATGAATTCATTACCGAGGAACATGATAATACATGGCTGGCGTGGTTGGAGCTCCGTGTGTATCCTGTTAATCGGATTCAGTCTAGGATCACACAAGTCTAGTATCGTGGTGTAAGTCCCAGCATCTTTACACTGCAACGCATGCTAACCTGACAATTCTCACCAGCAAGGTTAACGGAGTAGTTTATCTTCTTATCTCAACTGAGCGACTATTCTGTACTTGATGAGACACTGGAATTCTGAATCTTTCCTCTGTCAGGAATCATTGTTTCTCAGCTCAATGCAAGTATTTTCTGTATGTACTCTTATCGTAAATCTTGCTCTGTCTGCTACTCTGTGACTTTAACTCCCAAAGTTAAATATCAAAACCGACTGAGGACAAAGCTACTCAGACTCTTTTTATCGCAGGCGGTTCTTACGGAGCAGAATGCTTTTATTTCTTACCAAATTCCAACTTTCTGCTGATTTCTGAAACATCATGGCAAAGCAATCACCCTCGCCGATGGATTCCAGCTGAACACTCTGTTTATAAAACGTCAGGGAAAGAAAGACGATGTGTTTGTGGTTAGCGAAATTTTAAGGAAGACGAGTTCTGAGATATGTCAAGTTACTGGGGGCGCTTATCATCGCGCTGACTCTCGCCACAACTTCGCCACACAGAAATCCTAAATCATTCATATACTGTAAAATTCTCCTTATAAATTCAAAGAACGCGAGATTATCGTATTTGCGCAGGTACTGTACCGCTGAAAGTCCGGTATCGGCCAAACCTCTGATATTCTTTTCAGCTCAACAACTCGTATCTCTTTTGTTCGAACGCGTCGAACCGCCCAATATGTCTCCTAAATCATCCCCAAAGTCTCTCGAGCCCCGCGTCAAAGTAGACACCGTCAAACTGAACGAGCAGCTTCGTTCATGTTACGGAATAACCGATGCGCAGCTTTCCGAAATACGGGAGATCCTGGAACTTGCACAACAAGATATCATGGACTACGACGCAGAGATGCACCGCATGCACCTCAGACGCGAGTTATTGAAGAGTTACGCGGAGAAACTCACTACACTGCTGTCTCCCATCCGCCGTCTTCCCAATGAGATTCTCTCGCGAATCTTTATGTTTTACTGCAAAGAGAACGACTTGACTTCGAGATATCCCGGTGGTGCTGCAGCACTGACGATTAGTGCGGTCTGTACCCGTTGGCGTGAACTGGCAATCTCGCAGCCAGTTCTTTGGTCAGACATTAGGTTTGAATTTTTGGTGGATTGGGAACTTGGCCATAAAGTGGAGAAGGAAAGACAAGCTGTTTTAGAGCGTCGGGTTTCGCTTCATCTAAAAAGATCCAAAATCCATCCTCTCACTTTGGATATCCAACCTTTCGAGCATGCAGATGGACACCCGGCGCTTTGGGCAGTGGTTGACGAGTCTCAACGCTGGAAATCTCTCACATTTAGACCAGAGTCACTCTGGAATCCGTCGTTGTCTCTGCCTCTGTTGGAGACAGTGACCATTAACGATTCGGGGATCGATGACCCAGATGTTTTTGCCAAGGCGTCTATCATCCAATCGCTCGATTTTTATATTACTCCAATAGATGAGGAGCTTGTCAAGGCGCACTCTGGAACTCTTATGGCTATCGAGTGCTTTGTAACAACGAGCGTCGAACAATTTTTGTCTATTTTGGAGCCGTGTTCCAAGCTGCGTCGTCTTGTACTCGTTGCAGATAATAACATAACACCGATTCTCGAACCAGTCAACCCGCGGACGCTTCCGTTATCTCTCCTCCAAGTCAGAGCTTTCGAGGATGCCGAAGAGGAAGAGGAAGACGGTTATCTCAGCTGCATATTGGCATCCCTTACTTTACCTGACTTGGCCGACCTCATCCTAGTACAGCTCAGGTACCGGACCATAAAAATATTCCCCACATTTATCATTTTGAAACATTTTTTCGAGCGTTCGAAATGTCGCCTGACAACCCTTACAATGCAAGGGCTCTGCCTCACTCCTGAAGAAATGGCGGTACTATTGCTTTACCTTCCATCCTTGCGGGAGTTATCCATTATAAATCCAGATATTCCCAATCCTCGCTACTGTACTATCTCCACCTCGTTCATCGAAAGTTTACACGCTTGGAAACGATGCTCTTTTCTGCATTCTATCGAGCCCATCGTTCCAAACTTGCATTCGTTGAAGCTGGAACTCGAGACGGAGGATTTCGACCCAGCTTCTTTCGTTGAAACTATTGCCTCTCGGTGGCTTCCTGGTGAACATTCGGAGGAGTTTGGTGTTGCATGCTTGCGGTCGGTTGAATTGCATCTACCCAAAGTTCGTGATGCGACGCTTTACGAACCACTCAGGCAAATCGAAAAGGCTGGAATGCGGATCGTTGTGAAATGCCAAGGTAAGTATATCGTTTAGGTCAGCGTACAGAGAAATACAGTTTATTTGGCCTCAATAATATATAATGGTTATCACGTTTGTATTTTCCATATCTTGACCATACCATCATCCCCAGAAGTAGCCAAAAGATCTTCATAACCTTTACGTGGACACCAGACCACAGAGTTTATGTCGTGGACGCCATGGGCAGAAGGAAGGCGCGCTATCAGTTTCGATGATGGAACATCCGAAGGATTCTCCTGCCATAGACACTAGTGAGAAGCGCTGTCACAGAAGGACCTAGCACTTACAGAGATATCCCAAACACGAATAATACCATCCCCGCCAGCACTCGCTATCCATCCAAGCGAAAGGTCCGTTTTGTTGCCTACACCCCAGCTTACCGAATAGACACTTCTTTCATGACTCTCCAACACCAAGACACATTTGAAGTCGTATTCGCCCACGCGCCGCCATACTCGAACAGTCCTATCGTCAGAAGCCGAGGCTAGATACTTGCCATTCGGAGACCATGACAAGGCCCAGACAGTAGATCCGTGTCCAGTGAGGGTGGTGCAGCAAAACCAATCGTCTTGTGGATCGTCAACATATAATTTGATAGTATCGTCATACGATCCAGAGGCAAGAATCTGCACGGACGATGTAGCATGAGATTAAGACCGAAGAATGTTTGGCTAAGGCACGTCGACCTCTTCTGTGGGATGCCATGCTACGCATTTGACGTCCTGACTATGCTCCATGAGCACTCCCATACATTCAAAGTCCGAATCTGGTTGCACTGGAGAAATTCACCGTCAGAGATTTTACGTAGATCGGCGTAGGATAAAAGCACATACCTTCCCATACCCAGACTGTTTTGTCTCGACTGCAGCTCGCAAGTAGAGTCCCTGAATTCGAGTATCCTACACTTTTGCACTCTGTTTCATGTCCTTCTAATAAGCTTGCACATTCCCATTCACCGGGATTCCCATCCTCATCCGTTTCCTGCTCCCATATCCCAATATTTGCATCGAACGAAGCTGTAGCAAAAGTGCTACCTGAAGGAGACCACGCAACTGCTCTGACGGTTTTGAGATGCCCAGTGGGAATGCTTGTGGCAAGCGAGAATTTGAGGGTTCCTTCGCCGTCGTGGTTGTAAGTAAATAGTCGGACGGATTTATCTGCTGAGCAAGAGGCTAATAGTGGTTTTGCGGGATTCCAGGCTATGTGCCATGCTCGATCGTCGTGCCCTATACAGAGATAAGATCATGTTCGATTCTTGGGAGATATGGAACACTTACCACCCAGCTCAGCAACTTTGTGCAGGGAATAAGCAAAGTCTTGGTCCATATCAAGATGATTAGGTGAGCGTCAGGAAGAAAAAAGAAATGGGCGCTTATCAGATGTCTCTTCCTTTAAGGTCCAACTCAAGTGACTGCATATCCTTGAAATCTCATAACATTCTATATGTTTTATCTGGATCTTGACCCACGGTATTATTAAAAATAATCAAGTACTCGTATTCCTGGAGATTCCGCTCAATTTCCATCCGAGAACTTTCCAAATAATCTTTCCAACCAGGTGAACAAAGGTAGACAAAGATCCTCTTGTTCTCGCTCGCAGAACACTGGCATGAAGTTATCCTTGGCCGACGACGATGCAAAAATCGACCTTATACGTTGGTTGAAATATCTTTCCCAACGGCTTACAGGTGTCTATCCTATCGGCGCATCGTCGGTTCAGCTCCCGTCAAGTACATAAGCGCGTTTGCCTCTGTATCAGTTTCTGGTGGAAGAAATGGTACCCTCAAAGGTTTACGCGATCGGTCTCGTCTTATCCGGTGCTGCTTCTGTTCGTGGCCACCAGTTTTCGACCAATGTGGGGGAATCGTTGGTAAAGTAACAGTGTAGTGAGCTATTCCAATTGACGTTTGCGTCGCTGGCTCTATATGCACGGTATTTAGTCCCTGTGAGTATTGCCTTTTCCTAAACCATAACTATTAAACTTCACTGTTGTGCAACAGATTATTTACAGTGCATCCCCGGGACCACGACCGCGCCAGTGCTGTTACCGCAATCTGGGTGTGCCATCGAACTATTATTCACTCAATCTGACTTTGCTTCTGGAGCGCTACTAAGCAATTGATTCTTCTGCCTGGAAACGATTGGACCTCTGCTGGAACCATTGTCTCGGATGGGTCTGGCCCCGCTCTGCTATAGCACTATTGAGCTCATTTTCGATGTCCACAAGTATCTCGACGTCGATAACTCTGGAACAAACGAGTAAGTAAGGTTTTAAAGTTCAGCGATTCTCACTCTCTAATGTTAACATTTCCAGGGAATGCATAACGAACAACGAATCCAGCTGGGTCCCTCTGGCCAAGTGGCTTCGCGCTAATGGCCGTCAGGCTGAGACCAAAGGAGGAAACGTAGCATCTTGTGTCACGTTTATGTGCCAGCAAATCGCCTACCAGGCTCACAGCTCTGGTGGTCAGTTTCTTAATAGCAGTACGCGAAGTAGACTGTTTTTTTTGAAGACCAATCTTCCTTGGCTTTGTTGGATGGGCGTAACTTCTATCTGACATACGTGCTGGTCAGTATTTGAGTTGCATTGCATCATCCTCACCTTGTTTAACTAGTTTTATGATTACGGTGAAGCTCCTACACAAACTGGAACGACCTGGACAGATATTTTGCTTGCGTCAAGCTGTATGCCACCCGCTGCTGGTGTTCAGTCTAGTTCCACTGGCCAATAAATTATTAAAGCGTATATCTACCAAGTACTGCATCTACAATTGGTTCAGTACAAGTTCTAATTCACGAATGACCGTAGCATTTTCCTCTTCGCTTCCAACCGTAATTCTAAGGCAGGCTTCACAACCTAGCTCATTTCCTCTAAAGCGAACGACGACGCCGTTTTCTTCCGCGAGTGCTTTATAAACCTTTTGCGAACGAACATTGTCAGGTCGAGTGCCGTCTTTAGAAAGGACGGGAATCATGACAAAATTGGCATCGTTTGATCCTATCGACGAACCAAGCCCGAGGTGAGCAAGACCGGAGAGAGATTTGAGTAGAGCTACTCGTGAAGCGGTAAGGGTTTCAATCTTGGACCGCATATTTGCGAGAGATGAAGGAGATAGTGCTGAAAGAGCTAGATGAGCGGTCGGAGTTGAGATATTATATGGTGCTTTGGTGTTGCTAAGGACTTGGATTAATGGTGGTTGTGCAATGGCGATACCTAACCTATGCAAGGATGAAACCGAGATTTAAAGCGCTCAGAGAGATGGCCATACCTGATAGCTGCAAGACCGAAACTTTTGCTCAGAGTTTGCAAAACGCATAGGTTGGCATAGTCCTTGATCAGTGATACTGCGCTAGAATCTTTTCCGGAAAAATCGATATAAGCTTCGTCTACCACAACGATGCCTTTAAACTTCTCGTAGTCCAAAATGGCTTTTATAGACTCGAGAGGTATGCAGGTGCCAGTCGGGTTCCCTGGTGAACATACGAAGACAAGCTTAATGCTCGAGTCGCCGTCGATGGCCTTTTTGACCTGTATAGACATATTAGCATAAAGACGCAAAGAGAAGGAAGTAATCTGTACTTCATCGACTCTGAGACTGAAACGGCCCTTCACCCCACCTTCCCCGGCCTGGCCGTCGAGTTCTAGAGGGCATTTAACCACTCCTACATCATTCACTTGCGCACAAACCGAATACATTCCGTATGTCGGTGGTGTAATCAGTATTTTCTCTTTCCCTGGGGCAACACAGACTCTCATCAAGAGGTCTATCACTTCATCTGAGCCCACCCCAAGGAATACATGATCAACACCAGATATCGAACGAAGGCTGGCGATCCGCTCTTTGATAGAGTCATGAGAGGGATCTGGATATCGGTGCAAGTCCATGTTCAGTGTAGGATCTGAAGCAAGATCAGGAGATGCTTGAGCAGATATTGAGTGTCCGAGGGCATTCTCGTTCGCGTCGAGCAGGATTCCTTCCTTGTAGTCGTCTCGGGCGCAGCGGTAAGGATGAAGCGCGAGGATATTGGGTCTAATAACCCGCTCAATATCGAAGTGAGCAGGCTTAACAGGACCTTGGGAAGGAGGTAATCCGAGGATAGGCATTGAGAAAAAGCAAGAAAAGCAAGAGCAGTGCGTTCTTTAAATAATAGCCTAGGGGAGATGGAGATCGAGTCACAAAGATAAGATAACTTATTAGGCGCCCAAAATTTCGCGAGAGTGATCTGAACCTGCGGTACGCCGGTAACCAGGACCCATCTTTAGACTTCCTTGGGACTTCCTTGGTGCTATGACTGAATTTCCAGTGGAAATACTCGATTACATCTTGGTCTTTCTCGCAGAAAACAGCCAAGACCTGGCCAACCTGGCTTTGGTATCGTCTTTGTTCTTGCAATGTAGCCGTCCACGCTACTTCCAGTCTATTATCATAACACCAGGAAATGTCCAGCAACTAGCCAGTCTGCTAAAGAGCCCTCATCAGACGATATCGGGCTACATTAGAAGTGTCATATTAGAGGGGCGAAGCGATGAACAATCATCTAAAGCTCTTCTTGGGCAACTTCGATCCATTGCAGCCTCGATTGGAGACACTGTAGTCTCGCTCTCCTTTCTCTACTTGGACTTTCAAACTCTGCAACCAGACATATATCAACCACCGCTGTCTGGATTTCCTATCATTCAGTCCCTAGAACTTGGTTCAATAGCATTCAAGTCCGTTTCGCAGATGATGAATATGCTATGCATCTTCCGTGTACTTCAGACTGCTTCATTAAACAATCTCTCATGGGACGATCCTTCCAACGACACTGTGTGTACAGTGTTTTCCTATGATGTGTCTCCGACACTTGACATGCTCTACCTTGAATCATGCTACAAACGAGACATCATCCGATGTCTTTTATCCCAGGATCCCCTGCCTACAATTCGGGAACTGGATGTAGGCATCGTTTCACCGTCGGACACAGAAGCTATTGGGGAATATATCAGCCGTATCGGTCCTCATTTATCGTTTTTATCACTCGGGTTTTCTTCTTTAGATGCAGGTGGTGACGCTGGTAAGCTAACTAATTGCATTCTGAGTCTCCAACATTAGCCTTACATTCAACAGAAGACTTTTACTGCAACAGTGACCTGAGTCTTAACACTGGTTTAAAATCCATACACTTTGATCGACTCGTTTATTTCGCAGAATACCGATTAACAAACCCTTGGCTATGGATCTCGAAAATTATATCTACGCTATGTTCAGCCATGCTCACGCATGTATGTTTCTCCGTATACATTCCCTTAGAGGACCCACTGGATTACCTTGACTTTTGTTGGCCCGAAATGGACCAGCTCTTCGCCAAAGACATAACGACATACAGGCTTCCTCATTTCGAATGTCTGCAGCTTCGCCTATGCTTCCCTCACATCCCGGAATCCGATGTTCTTCGACTGGTCATTGCCAGTATTAAGAGAAACCTTCCTTTGTGTGACCAAGGCGGAGTTCTTCAGTTTGATGTAGTACATATTCACTGTATGGAGGAATTGTGTGGAAAATGATTGCTGTAAACTCAGGAAATACACAGAAATCCAGTTAGTGAGATTCATCGTCGAGTTTAGAGGGAAAGCTCAGAGAATAAGAACAGAGCCGTAAGACTTTCCGAATTAAGCAATCTGGACGGAGCGCCACGGTCAACGCGGGACGTGAATGGCGCTGGTTACCATCTTTGCTCTCAACTCTCACAGCGCATGCGAAGGACGCTTGGCTCTAAGCTACAATGTCTTCTGCCGAAGACAAATGGATAGGATTGACTCTTGCTATATCCAGTTCAGTCGCCATAGGAATCTCTAGTATCATCACAAAGAAGGTTCGAGCTATTTTTTGTACATGCCTGCTTCATTGACCGAAATGCTCTCGTTAGGGCTTGAATGCTGCAGCATCAAATGTACCAGAGGGTGCATCGGCTTCAGATAACCATGCCTATTTGAAAAACTCAGTATGGGTTAGTTTTGCCTTTCTACATGTATAATTTCGAGCTCCCTCAATACCATCTATCCCAGTGGTTAGGCATTTGTACGCGTACGTAAATTTCGGCTCGGTGCTCCCGCTGATACTTACTTTTGTGTCCACAGAAATTATAGGAGAAAGTGAATTACTAGCTTGGCTGCTCTGTTTTGACCTTGCCTAGCTCATGATTACTCTCCTCGCAGTTGCTAACTTCAGCGCCTACTCATTCGCTCCTCCTACGCTGGTGACACCCCTAGGCGCTCTCAGTGTGCTCGTTGGGTGAGGATTGTATTCATTCTTGTTCCGCCTATTTAACTAAATTGGTGCTAGAGCTGTCGCAGCTTCATTGATGCTTGGAGAACATCTGGGACATCTGGGACGAGTCGGCTGCACTCTGTCATTGATAGGCTCGCTCATGATTGTTATTAATGCGCCAGAGGATAAACCTATCGATACTATTGATCAGATGTTGGATTATGCTGCCCAGCCAGGTACGTTGCACATCTCTGGGCGTTTTTTTCTTTTCTGATTTGGAAGTGAAGCCTTTTTGTTCTATGTCGCAATGGTTCTCATCTTCTCTGTGGTCGCTATCTCTGTTCTTGTTCCGCGCTATGGGCGGACTCATCCATGGGTTTACATCTCGATTTGCTCTCTCGTTGGATCTGTATCCGTCATGTCAATCAAGGCATTCGGTATAGCCGTCAAGCTCACCTTTGGAGGAAGCAATCAGTTCCTGCGCCCCAGTACATACGTATTCGGGATTGCCATGGTTTTAAGTGCTGTGGTTCAACTCAACTATTACAACAAGGCGCTGGATACGTTCTCTGTTAATATGTGAGTCGTCTATGCATTATTTTCTCTCCATTCACCTGAACATCACTACCACGATATTAGTGTAAATTCCATGTACTATGTGGGGTTTACTTCAGCTACCATAGTCGCCAGTTTGATTATGTTCCAAGGCTTCAACACCGATAACACTACCGGTGCTGTATCTTTGCTTTGTGGTTTTACTGTCACCTTCCTCGGTGTGCACATCCTCGATCTTTCTAGGAGTGCAAACGATGATGCCTCTGTCCAACCTCCGCGTTCAGCTGTTCCCGGTGAAGGTGGATTCTTTATGCCAAGGCAGAGCTTGGGCGACCGCACCTCCTTGGATGGGTGGGATGGACGCATCAGTCACCATAGGAGGACGTCTTCAGCCAACCTTTTCGACATCGATGGAGGCGGGTTTCAATCATCTCAAAGCAATAACGAACAGGTACCTTTGTATGGCCTTAGAGAAGAAGATGAATGGGAAGAAGATGCAGATGAACGAACACGTCTCGCCTCACAGCAGAGGTCGACAAACGAGCGATTCCAACCTCGACCTACTGATGTTTTGACTTAAGATAACTTCATTATGTATAATGGGTCTAAAAGCTTATGCAGTAAATTATTAATACTACTATACCCTTGCAATTGTTATTGGCTGTCTAACCTTTCATGTCGTTTTCCATTTTAGTTCAAATGAAATCTGATCTGCGTGTATTAGATCTGATTCGCATTGTATGGTTAAATTATTGGAGTAGGGCAGCATCCCTGATCAATTCACATTTTCTCCGTTTCTCAATGCCTCCTCCAGAACTTGAAGCAGGTGCTCCGAGCGGGGTTTGACAATACAGTCAAAGGGTATAGGGCGACTATAATAAATTCAGCGCAAACCTATCGAGGGAACAACGAAGACGTACACAATGATTCCATCCGTTGTATCAGGTATAGGGAGTTTGATCTCGCCATTGTCGTCAACAGCTGGAATAACCTCGATCCCGGCTATGGCTTTAACTACGTTGATCCAGACACTCACGTCGGCCTAGGAGGAAATTAGTTATATTCATGGAGGGCCGAGGTCACAATCACCAGATGAATACCAGGACAGATACTAAACCATGATCAGCCTCATTCCAAATTGAAGAATAAGTTCTTCTACTCACCGACGTCCGTAACCGAATAAACCTCTATCGATGGGATCTGGCTCAGGATTAGGACCTAGAAATCGTTCCGGGTTGAAGATAAAGGGAGATTGGTAGACTTTTGGATCGTGCAAAAAGTGCCAGACATTGACGAAAACCTGCAAGGGTTCAGAAACACTGTATCCTTAAGATTTCAAGCATAATTAATCTTACCAATGAATCTTTAGGGATAAAATACCCTTTGTAGACATTGTGTTGCATCGCTCGGTGAGGTACGGCTTGACAAAGAATATTAGTTCCAAAATGAAGACAAGGACAAACTTGAAGCATACCTAACGGTACAATGGGAAGCCATCGATATAATTCTTTGACAACAGCTTCGACATAAGGGAGAGACTCCCTGTCTTGGAAAGAAGGCAACCTGTCTTTACCAACGACTGAGTCTACCTCGGCTTGTGCTTTGCGCTGTACTTCGGGGTAAAGCACAGCGGCCATCATGTAGCTGTAGACGACTGAAACGGTCTATTTAAGCGTTAACATAAGGTCAACTTTTAACATCGAGGATTTGAAACCCACTGTATCCGAACCAGCTGCATAGAAAGATGCAGCCGACCATTTTAGATCAGTAAGTTTTTCTGAGGAGATGCTCTTGTCCTTGAGAAGATCAGCGGCAAAAGAATTGTTTTCTTCTCCCTTGTCCTGCAAGAGGTTAAGAATGTAAGTCGAGGGAGGATGTAATGGAACGAACTAGTTGTTCCTTGACATAGGTAAACGGAATATCGGCCATTTCATTACACGGGCCTATACATTCAGCCGCCTTGATATATATCGTGAGCTGAAGCTTCAGAATAGGTACCCAAACATACCTTGCGTTTGAATTCCGCAAAAGGGAACCATGAGGGAAGATATTTCACTGGTTAAACTAGGTTATTGCCGTGAGTCGAAACGGATACAGACCGTTCACGTACGCATCGGAAAAATCTCTACCAGATACGCTCCAGTGCGGTGAATGTCCGAGAATTGTTCCATGGCCTGTGCGTTGGTTAAATATGAGAGTAAAATCAGTATGAGATAACTCACAAAATCAACCTTTGTAACGAAAGGGTCTGGTTGGTCCTCTAAGATCTGGGAACAACGGTTTACAAAGACTGCAAATAGCAACACTGGCCATTTACCTTGTATCCGTATGTTAGGTGCAGAACCTAGATATTTCATGCGCGTTGGAAGGGGAATTTCTTCTCGATAGGAAAACATACCATTGCACTAGCCGTCCTAGAGCGAAACTTCTTAGTATCATGTTATGGAAAGTATCACTGTAAAATACATGATGCTCACTTTCTGGTCGCAGCAGCAGGATCCTCAGGATCGCTGAACACTCTTTTCAAGAACATGTTCGCCTGATAATCTTCCACGGGATAAAATTTGACCATGTTTCCTCTTGTGCCGATCACTCGACCAATAAGTTTTCGATACTGTCATATTCATATGAGGATAAAGAAAACGATTTCTCGTTCTGTGACTTACCTCTCGGAAGCGAGCGTTGTAGCGCGCGCCACTCAGCGCTCGATCCCATCCAGTCAAGAGAGCCATTTGAATCGTCGGCCGGTCAGCATACATGGAGCCAGTCTTTGCGAGCAGCTGGTCCGCAATTTCTGGATCACTGATGATAACGAACGGAGTCCCAAAAACCTTCATCGGCCCCGATTTCAGTGGGCCGCCAGTGAAAGAGGAAAGAGAGCTTTATCTTACCTTTATCGACATTATTGGTCCTTGAAGTGCGTGAAAACCGGAAGAAAATATACAGAGAGACGCTCCATTGACTTACCCCATTGCTCCCCCCACTTTGCGAACGTCCTCCAGGAATGGGACCTGTCCGATTTTCAATGTTATTTTCTAAATCAAAGGAAAAAGTTTTTACTTTGGCAGGTCGAGAACATTCCCGATAACAGGCCACCCTTTAGGCCCTGGTGGAAGAGGATACGAAGGTTTCTGAGAGAAAAGCCTGTATACAATAAAGCAAGCCGACAAGACAAGCAAACTGTCCACCAAGGTAGATGGCATAGTGAACGATTATTCGGTAAAGGATGGGGGAATGGTAGATTTCTTTTTTGGTGTTTACGCACTAAGTATGTCGGCAAGTCCGGTGAACCATTGTACCGGCTCCTTACGTCTGAAGGTAGCTTTGGAATTTCTGATTGACAGAGAAATAAATTGTACGGAGTTTCAACTTTCGCAATCTTTTGTGGGCGTAAAAAGTGAGTTGGATTCGCTTCCGAGTAGGCACAGCTTCGGAGTCTATCAATCAATCTAACATTCCTCTTCAAGTTAAACTCCTCCTTAAAGTCGTAGCCATGGCTATGAGCCTCTATCTTTCGGGCATGTTCGAATTTAGCCCGGTCAGCTCCAATCCTATCCACACTCTGACTTCCTCTCTCCAGCTTGATTCCGAAGGCACAAAAAAGTCCACATCAAAGGCTTGTTGGTCATTTTTACAGAATCCGGAAGAAGATATGTCAGGGATGTACATATATAGCAAGTAAAATTCTATCCTTCAGCTCGTCATCGTTTTACTCCTGCAAGACAGCAGCTTCTCCAATATATTGTCTCCACCATGTCGGGGAGAATGTAACGTTCATGTTCTCCGGCTCTACAGAGGAAACTCAAAGATTACAAGGCAATTACAAGCACATGCTCTCCAAGTTGTATCCAAAACGGAAGTCTGCTCAAGAGTTCTGACTTTAAAAAAATCACGATTCGCAGTCCGAGCGCATAAGTTATGTAAATACGTATGTGGCGAATCGAAGCGAATTGACCCCCTGAGCAACGTAAGTATAAATTACATTTATATTGATACCTATATTGCCTATGTATTTCTCCTAATATGTACGAAAAGTGTCCGAAAACCTTGACGCGCCGGTCATGGCCCACAAGGTTATAAGCTCGACAACTGTGTCCGCTGCAACATCCCCTCTTTCACCCACACCCCGCTGCATAAAATGGCAGAGACAATGAACTCCACGTAGGTGCTTCTCCTCTTGAGAAACATAATCGCTGTTAAAAAATTATTGATACGCAGATTTGGACTGTTGTTTAATGGTGTGTCATGAGCAATTTGAACAGGACAAGACACTCGGAGTTGACCCCAAAACATGTTCTTCAGCTGTGGTCGTGGGTGCAGCGTGAGTCTCTTCCTTGCGTTCGCTACTATACACCTGAGATTACATCCTCTCTAGACTGTACGGAGGTTCGTCGTCCTGAATTTGGCGCCGACCATCAGCTGAACGTAGTTTGGGGTCTTCCTATGCAGTGGGATGCCTTCAAGGATGGATGTATTTTCGAAAATACCAAAACAGTGACCCTTGGTATCTTAAGAGCCTGGCAAGTGCATAATACGTATTTTTGAAATCATCGTTCAGCTGAAACAACATAGGTTGGATTTATCCTTCTTTGCGACACTTTTCAGATGGGAATACTTACTGGTGAGCATTCGTCGGCGGTTTGAAGCTATTGAAATTGGATTAAGTATATTTCTTCCTGCAGCTTGTAGTGAGCCTGGTTTCATATCACGATGTTATGCTATTCATGATTAATACTATTTAGTTTACAAATATATCATTCTGGTAAGCAAATGAGCTAATGTCTGCCAGTCTGCATTCTTACTTTCGCCCCATAGAATTTCGCAAACGAAGAGATACTGGGGACCCTTTTCAAGCATGTTCAACCGCTTATTGCCTTGAATCTCACGGCTAATGTGTTCTTTTGTTGTAGCACGCTCATCATCGAGATTTTCTTCAGTGATGCCATTGGGCTCTCTGTGCAGATGTACGTTTTCACATCATCTACGCTCTTAACATCTTATCAATTTCTGTCAAGGTTTTATTGTTGGCGAATCTGGCGCTGTAAGTGAAAGACTGGTCAAGGTTGTTAGATCGTTGCAAGATAGTTAATCCGACCCCTGTCGCAGTGAGCCAACGCAACTACTTTGTCGTGTTACCTCTGGTTGGTATCTCAAGCGTCCCAGCCTACCCGCTTACTCACTGTAATAATTTCAAGGTTCTCCTTAGCTGGGCTGCTTTCAGTAAGTTGCATTCATGTCCTCCAAATTTGCTCCCTATTGACGATCAGTATTCAACCAGCAAGCTTATTCGGTAACTTTTTTGTTCAATCCATCCTCCCCACCTGAAACCAATTACTTTTTCTTCTCCAGTTTATTCGTGCTTAGCGTAAATATTCTCGTTTGGTGATATGTGCTCTTCGATTCTCATAAATGGGCAGCTTGAAATTTTCCACCTTTGCGGAGCTGGCTACCCTGAAAGTAAGTCAATTCATTGTTTGGAGATACCTCTCTGATTTATTTATTCACTCTAGAATCTATCGATGTCATGCAATATCCTCGCCGGTATGTTCAATCTCAAGATTGAAGGTGTTTCTGATTTCAAGATTTTCGGTAGCTGCATCCGATATTTTCATATCTGCAGCAATGGTGTTGTTACTGCAAAAATCGAAAACCGGGTATAAAAGTACCAATGGCATGCTGAATCGTCTGGTACATGCGTTTCGCAACTTTTATCATAATCGCACTAATGTGCTTCCCAGATTATCTTCACCTTCAACACAGGGATTCCAGTCAGTATTTGCGCACTCTGGTCCTGCATCTCGATCAACGTGTGGCCCGATACATTCATTTACATATTTTTCTTCTTGCTTCGTGAGTGAATCTCTCAATGCTTGGTGTTCGTCGCTAATTATCAATGGCAGAGGGTCGATGTCAGTGAATTCTTTAAGAACATTGGAAGTCGTGTCGATATTAATCTCGTTTATTAGTTTATACCAACTCTTTATTGGTCACCCTCAACTTTAGGGAATACATCAAGAAAGGGTCTGTTTAATGCTAATCCCACTTCCTCATTTTCAGGCTCATCTCCTTCGCAGGGCTGCTGAAGCAGCCACAAGCTACATGATGCACAGCTACCATGGTCCACTGGAGAAACTCAGGTCCAACAGACTCTGCGTCAAAGGGTTCAAAAGTGGACCATGATGACGAAAGTGGATCAGGGATAGCTATACGAATTGATACCACAAGACGTACAGATATTCAGGTATGCGTAAACGCTCGATAACTACATGTAGCTTTTTCTGACCCTGCGTAAGTTTTCAACGGCTGCTTAACCTTCCTTGTCACATCCCTTGTTCTTTCCTACCTTCTGTCACTATCTTCGGCTATTCCTTACTTAGCTTTCCATTCATTTGGCAGATGGTATGTTGTTCCGTCATTCCATTCTCACAAACACGGAGTTTCTGCGGTGTATAGTGCATTTTATACCGTTTAGTGGACATTTAAACACGGCAATATATCTAGTCTCCCGCCATTCGGTGTGTACCATCATCTGTGAAAACGCGCTTTGACATCGCGGGAATCGATAAATAGCGCCAGCAGCAGAAAAGCAGATTTTGAACGATGGTTCTTATTATCTCTCTCTCTTTCTTTTCGACTTTATTTGGTTCCTCGTTTCAGGGCCCATTCTATAAATATCAAAGCGATGACTTGTCTTGATTTGATAAATACCCACAACTCATGCGTTCACTTTTTCCCCCTGACAACAAACAAAACCTTGACTGTCGAGGACTGAGGATCAGCGCTCGCCGTTCAGCCTCTCAAATTTAACAGACCTCCATGGAAAAATCTTCGCAGTCTGTTGCCGTTACCGAAAATGGAACGGAACACCGTTGGCACTACGATTTAGATCCATCTCTCACTACCCACTCTCCCAACAATCCTTTTTCTGCCCAATTTCTACACCCAACCTCCTTGGTAATAGCACGAAAGGACCCAAACAGCGACGAGGAGTTCCTTTGGAATTCAAGAGATCATCGAAAAAACAGACATGTCAAGTATACCCCGAATCAGGACAACAAAAGTCGGCATGGAAGCAGCCTCTTGGTGGGCTTGGGGCATATGTTTCGGATAGAATATTGGAACGTGAGCTGGTGGGTAGCTATGGTGAGCTTTAACCAAGAATCTAAAGATGAAATACGATGAATTATTCGTAGTCATTCACACTTGGTTCAGTCGTATGGGTCATCAACGGCTTCTACAGCTTCCTCCCCTTTGTTGACGCATCTGTCGCTGATTCAATATCGGCCATTGGATGGTCAGCATGGATCGGAGCGACCGTTTTCGAATTCGGCTCAATCCTAGGCATGCTCGAAGCTTGGAATCGTGGGGATACCGCGAATTTTGGATGGGGAGTTCAAAATGCTCTTGGATACGATTCGTCCGACGCGGAAACTAGTCTTGGTGTTAATGATGCAGCCGACTCGTCGTCTGGTTCGGTCCCAGGAAAGGAAGAAAAATCGAAGCCAAAGCGTAAATGGATCTGGTTTTCGACAGATCCCAAGTATTGGCATGAGATGGGTTTCCTAGCAGCTTTTGCTCAGTTCTGGGCAGCGACGATCTTTTGGATTAGCGGGTGCGCAGATAAGCATTTTAATTCTGTGAAATTGATAGATGACGAGTTCTTTTTTCAGATTCACTGCACTTCCTTCCATTCAAAACACTATCATGACAGAAACTGGTGTGCTCGATGGTGTTTTTTGGACCCCTCAAGTCATAGGCGGAACAGGATTCATTATCAGCGCGTACGTTCCACAGTTCACTCTCGTTTCAGCCGTGCTCATGCATTCTATTTTCTTAGAACTTTTATTATGCTCGAGACTCAGAAAAAATGGTATATACTGAATCCAATGTCTCTCGGCTGGCAGGTTGGAGGTTCGTCTTCATCTGTTTTGACGATTTAAGACATTATTCTGACTCGCGTTCATACTCGCAGTTTGGAACTTCATTGGTGCAATCGGATTCATGCTTTGCGGTGCTCTCGGCTACGCTGCGCAAGTGAGCACAAAGGCTTCATACCAAAGCTCCCTGTGTACATTCTGGGGTGGCTGGGCCTTCCTTATAGGCAGCGTCTTGCAGTGGTATGAGGCTGTCAACAGTGTCTAGTTTGAGGAATTTAGGTTTGAACGTAATACTGCCACGGGATATGATGTTTTATAGGGTTCAACGCGTGAAGTATCTAACTGATATGTCCGGAGTGATGTGTTTTCAGGCTGAGCAGTGGGATAACCACCATGACAAAGCGTAGAATTTGCTTGACACTGATACTGAGGTCGATGAAGGTGAGGCGAGGAGTATACTAGGGGCGCTTCTGGAGCACGACGCGAATTTGACTGATTTAGAAGGGAATCATCTGCCTGAGGTGGATTCCGAAGATGAGCGAATTGTGACGGAAATGTACCTCCTCCGAACTCGATTTCGTATTGCTTTCTAACTCTTTTGTCGCTAATAATCTTCCTTGATCAAAGAGTATAGCTTAGTGTGTATATCCTAGTAAGCTTCATCCCGAGCGTGTGGATGGAACGGAAGAATCTCTCCAACGCCCGGCCCAGGATATGCATTTTGTTAGAGAACAAGCAGGCTCAGTTGGTACAACCTCAAATGAGGAGGAGATCTGATAGCAGAGCAAGCGGAGGCGGAAAAGATCAATTGTCCGAAGGTAGAGCGTATTGGCAAAGTGGCGCACACACAAAGCGCCTACGCGACCACCAATCCACCACAACTAGCTTTTCTGAAATTCTAAAGAACTTCAATCGCGCTACCCATTAAAAGTTTGTGTGTATAAACGCTCACCTGAGCGCGGCGAGCTTGCCCAGAGAAGCGCTCGGAGTCGTATTTCCTTTTCCAATTCGGCAATGCAAATCTTATCACAAGAGGACCAGCTTGCCAGAGATCGTATTGTGGAATGAGGATGCTTCGGTGAGTGAGCTTATGATTCTTGGCTGTTCAATAACTCGCTCTGTGCGTTACTCAGAAGACACTGCAAACCAAGTTCCTTGTTGAACAAGTCATCATTGAACTCTGAAGTTGGCATCGAAATTGATATTTTGGAGGAGATACAAGGAAGACCGATATAAATCTCGCTCCTAATGATCTTAGAGAGTCGGAACAGCACTATACTTCTCAACAGCCATCATCAACCGCTCCCATCTCCCCTCATCCCAGCTCATAATCCTTTTCCACTCCGCGCTTTCCTTTCCATACATAGATCTCACTGTAGCGCCCCAGCTTGCCAACACAAAATCTGCAAATGAAGGCGTATCGCCCATAACCCAAGTATCGCCATCCTTCATCAACGCATTCACAATCCCAAACACATCTTTCACTTTATCCCACTCTCCATCCTTTTCTTCTGGGGGAACACGAAGGGCCTCCAGGGTCGACACACCAAGGTCTTCTGAACGACGCTTGTTGAAATATTCAATGCTGCGAGGGGTAGGTAGCATCGATGGCACATTGACAACGACGAGCCTAGCGACGAGTGGCATCAATTTAGAGTAAAACAGTTCCCGGAAGGCACCTTGGAGGGCATGTGTTCCTGGGGGAATGAGTCTCGGAGTAGAAGGGTAGGTCTCATCGAGATACTCTGCAATCAAGGCAGAGTCTGCGATCGCAGTTCCAGTGGAATCATCGTAAATGGCTGGGATTGTGTAGGACGGAGAACCATCGGCTTTCTTTGAGGTCGGAGGTGCGCCGATTTTTTTCATCGTTGGCTCGACATCAGGATATTCAAGCCAAACAGTTTTGTAAGGCAGCCCTTTGTAGTTCAGGCTATAACTAAATCATACTAAATTCAGCTCCAGGATAATCACAAAGTTTGTACAATCGTACATACCGTGTTTTCCAAACATTTGGATTCCATGGCACGCCCTTGTCTTTTGTACAGAGTGATCATCTTCTCGTTGGTGGATATTTACTCTGCACCTTGCCAAGCAGCAGGCATTTAAAGCATCCTTCAATCCTTCACTATGGTCGGTTGCGGAAGCTTTCCGAATAAGCGGAAGCTTCCCGCAATGCTCACTAAGCTTGGAGCAATGGTCAGCTGGCAGGATGAATTCCAACGGAACCCCTCATCCGACCGATGGTACCTACTTACCAAAATTATATCAGATCCGGAACTCTATGAAAGTTCAGCTGTAGACACGTCTCTAGTATACATTTATCCTTTCCAATGATGGCAAGATTCAAGAGTCAAGAGATCCTTAGCGAGCAAAGAGAAGAAGAAGAGCTAGGCTACATGCTGCAGTACCCAGATTAATTGTTTGGCAAACAGCACCATCGAAGTACTGCCTCGTGTCCGCTCGTCTCTTATTTTCCGTGAGTCGAGTTTCCTCCGCAGGACCCGCCTTCCATAATAACGTTTTCCCCAGTCTTGTCACTGGCACATCAATGTATCCTTGAACAGAGCTCCCCGCATCAAATGGTTCAAAAGTGAACCATGATGATCAGGGATAGCTATAAAATGTACGCAAGACATACAAGTATTCAAGTATGCGTGATTCATTTCAGCCGACGGTTCATCCACTGTTCCAATTCGGTCATTCAATTCGCTCAAAAACACAGAGTTGCTGCGGTATAAAATGATGATACTATTTAGTGGACATTTAAGTTTGTGGAATGTCCGTTCGATGTGTACTACTTGTATACTCCAAAGTCGTCTTGCGAAAATGCGCTTTGACATCGCGGGAATCACTCAGTAGGCTTGGCATCAGCCAGTAGCAGATCTAGAACGTTACGGTTGTTTCTTCGTTATCTCTCTCTGTCTTTTTTGACCTTGAAGTTTACCAAAAACTCGCTCCTCGCTGCAGCTCAACATCCAATATATCAAACTCGTCATGAATGATAACATCAATAACATAGAGCGTCAAACACGAGTTTCGTTTTTTCCCTTGACCAAACTTTCTCCACTATCGACAGCTGTCGCTGTTTAACATGGAGAAATCCTTGAACCCTGTTGACATTACTGAAAATGGTAACGAACATCGTTGGCATTTACAATTGGATCCCTCTCTCACTATCCATTCTCCCAACAATCCTTTTTCTGGTAACTTTTTCCACCCAACCTCTTCAACAATAGCGAGAAAAGACCCAAACAGCGACGAGGAGTTCCTATGGAAGTCCAGAGATCATAGGAAAAACAGACATGTCAAGTATAACCCGAACCAGGACAACGAAAGTCGACAAGGAAGCAACCTCTTGGTGGGTTTGGGACATATGTTTCGGATAGAATACTGGAACGTGAGCTGGTGGGTCGCTATGGTGAGCTTCAATCAAGAATCTAAAGATTCATTCTACGATGATTTATTCGTACTACTTTATAGTCATTCACAATTGGTTCAGTCGTATGGGTCGTCAACGGCTTCTACAGCTTCCTCCCCTTTGTTGACTTATCGGTCGCTAAATCGACATCGGCAGTTGGATGGACAGCATGGGTTGGGGCCACCATTTTCGAAGTTGGCTCGGTCCTAGGCATGCTCGAAGCTTGGAATCGTGAGGATACTGCAAATTTTGGATGGGGAGTCAGGAAAGCTCTTGGCCATGATGACCCAGAGGCTGGTGGTAATATGGCTACATCCAACTCATCTGATACGATCCCAGGTTCGCGTTCAGAGAGTGAAAAGGAATCCAAGCCAAAGCCAAAGCGCCAATGGATTTGGTTTTCGACCGATGCCAAGTATTGGCATGAGATGGGTTTCTTAGCAGCTTTTGCTCAGTTCTGCGGAGCGTCGATCTTTTGGATTAGCGGGTATGCACATACATATATTGATTAATTCTATGAAATTCACAGATGACGAGTTTTTGCAGATTCACCGCACTTCCTTCCATTCAAAACACTATCATGACAGAAACTGGTGTGCTCGATGGTGTTTTCTGGACCCCGCAAGTCATAGGTGGATCAGGATTCGTTATCAGCGCGTACGTTCCACTCATCGTTGCGCAATACTCCGCCTATGCTCATGCATCCGCTATTCTGTTTCTTAGAACTTTTATTATGCTCGAAACTCAGAAAAGGTGGTATATCCCAACTCCTTTGTCTATTGGGATGGCAGGTTGGAGGTTCGTCTTCGTCTACTCTGGCAAACTGAGACATTGATCTAGCTCGCAGTTTGGAATTTTATTGGTGGAATTGGGTTCGCGCTCTGCGGTGCTCTTGGGTACGCTGCGCAGGTAAGTACAAAGGCTTCATATCAAAGCTCTCTGTCTACGTTCTGGGGTGCTTGGGCCTTCCTTATAGGCAGCGTCTTGCAGTGGTACGAGGCTGTTAATAGCGTCTAATTCAGGACATTTGGTATTGTTATTGTTGCTCGGGATATCATAGCTTATATATAGATTTAACGTGTATCGCTCTTGGAGTCAAGTGTCTGCAGCGCTGCAGCGCTGAAAGTAATAGTTCCTGAACATGAGCGGTGGGCCAGGTATAGCAGCTCATGAAGTGGTCTACCTTTGCTTGACACCGATGCTCGACTCGGAGTGCTGGGTAGAGGAACGCAACGAATTTCGAAAAGATGGTTCTAAAGGTGAACGAATGAGGGTCCTCAACTTTGAGCTCAGTAAGTTTCACGTTCGGTTGATCCTCTGATCATACTTGATCATATAGCTTTGTAGTATACTAGTTCTATCGAGCTTGTGCGAAACTCTGAATTGGAAGAAAATGTGGCTATCTACAGACCAGCTCTCTATCCTTCGAAAGGCCGCTAGGACATGCTTGATTTACAAAATGTACGTGTCGTTCACAAGCTTAAATGTTATAGCACTGCATGAGCGATAGAGAAGAAAGAAAGACAGGGAAGTTAAGATACATGGTGGAATACTAGGAACCCAGATTGATTGTTTGGAAACCAGCGCCATCGAGGTACTGCTTCATGTCCGCTCGTCTCTTATTCTCCATGAGTCGCGTTGCGTCCGAACGATCTACCTTCCATACTTTACACGCTTTTCTTATGATTTCTCCCAGTCCTTGTCGTTGACACTACGTATATCCCGTGTTCGGTGAGTACTTACGAGTGAAAGAAACAAAGTAACCCACTTCAGTATTGCAATAAAATACCTTCTTACACCCAGAGCACCTCATCAACCGCTCTTTGCCAAGCAACTCAAACTTTGCTCCTAAAACACCCTTCTTCTCAATGCAATTCAAACAGGCATGCGAAATTTCCCTATCGTCTAACAAAACCTCGACCAAAGGCCCATTCGACAGCTGAGCAACTGCCAAGATCAACGAGCTGCTCAAGAACGCCTTCGTTTTCCGTATACGTCTTCATGCAGAATCGCGGGTTCCCATTCTCAGGATTGGGTCTTGGAAAAGGATCATCGCTGGACAAAGTGCTAAGAATGGTGATAATAGGGGAAGTTTCGAGAGGGTCGTCCGATTCGTCTTCGCTTTTGGGTTCGTTAGGGAGGACAAGAGCGAAGCGAGTGTAGAGATTCGCGATAGATATAGTAATGGGCGTAGAACGAGCAGGAGTAACGATGGGAAAAGTGCGAATTTCAGACATTGTGGTTGTAAACAGGTAGTAAGCGCCCAATCTATTTCTAGCTCATACAGTAGTAGTAAGTACTGGAGGACAGGATGTCGTTACTATACTACAAATACTATATATCTAAAAAGCCGCAGCACAGCTCAAGGCTCAACTCTGAGCTCATCCAGTCCTCTAATACTTTAGGTCCACCTTAAAGTCTATGTATATGTAGAATCCAAATAAGTACAGAGAGATATTTAGTAGAGATAGCGCGACCCTTAGGATGAAACTGGCCTAGGATCTGTCTGAGCTTCATTGCGCACGTCAATTGAGGAGAAGAACGTGCTTGATTGCATATGAATAATGAAATTGATACGCTTGGCGCCTGCAGACTGAGATAATTGCCTTTTGTTCGCAACCACAACCTTTGTCTCTTGTCCTCATTTCTACTCTTTCTTATTCTTCTTTAATTCCGAGGATGGCCTCTACAGAAGACATGCACGACGACGACCCGACCATTTCTATTCCCGACGACTCTGCGGACCATGGAGAAGGAGGCAAGCTGAAGATGTTGGTCCAGCTCGTAAAACGATGCATAGGTGTGAAGGACATTGCTGCGATGTAAGCCGTAGGAGCTCAAATAACAAGCTGAAAAACTGAAATTCCGACCCCTAGGCGACTATCCCTCCCAGCTTCTTTACTGGAGCCAATACCCAACTTGGAGTTCTCCCAATACCTGGATCGTCCTGATATATTTGCAGCGTGCGTAAAGTCTGTTTATCTCTCAAATATCTTCTTACAAGTTCTACAGAATAAATGATTACGACGACCCTTTTGAACGAATGCTCGCGGTCATCCGTTTTACGGCCACTAAGGACCTCAAATACATCGTGTGTTAAAGCATTACCTCCTAAAGCGTATCTTACATCTTTTCAGAGGGGCAAAGTCTGCAAACCATACAACTCTGTTCTTGGAGAACACTTTCGTTGCTCTTGGACGGTGCCATCTGTCATACATCCTACCGAAACCGACGAACCGCCTGTCGTCCAAATACACGTCACCGCTCCGACTACAACTGACGCTGCACCCCCTGACTCGGCAAGCCTCAAACCCTCGGATACCGCGAGTATCAGGAGTGCCAGAAGCGGGAGGAGTTCTAAGAGTTTTATGAGTGGTCGTACCCCAAAGAGTCCTTCCACTGCCGGCACTTCCCCGCAGCAGCTTCCTAATGCCGACGTCAGCGCCCAGATGTCCCAGCTCAACCTTGGTGAAACAACCGATGACGACAAACTGCGCGTTGTTTATATCACGGAGCAAATCTCGCATCACCCGCCGATATCTGCATATTATGGCGTCTGCCCTGCTCGGTCAGTGGAAGTGCTCGGAGTCGATCAGATATCTGCTAGGGTCGCTGGAACGTCACTCAAGGTGGCTCCTGGAAGTTTGAACCAGGGTATGTTTATCAATATCACTGGTGGTCATGGAACGGGCGAACGGTACCAGGTCACACATCCCCACTGCATCCATTAATGGCATTTTGCGTGGAAGCTTCTATGTCACTATATCCGAGAGTACCATAATCACTTGTACTGGAGGACGCCATGGGCAGAAATTCCGGGCCATTATGGAGTACAAAGAAGAGGTAACGATCTTTTGACCTCAAACTGCTATCTTTGTCTAATTCCTTTTCTAGTCATGGTTGGGTAAAGCTCACTTTTTACTCGAAGGGGTCATTCACACTGTATTCGAGGGCGACACACAACATGAAGAATGGACAAAAGTCAAACATGTTCCCCCTTCTCGAGTAGTTGCTGTCTTTGATGGCTCCTGGAAAGGACTCATCCGTTGGAAACGAGTTGGTACTGGATCATATCTCCAAGCCACTTCTTCCTCTGCCTCTTCTCCTAACCCGTCTCACATCGCTCTCCCTTCTCCCTCAAATCGCTCCTCCGGAACATCGTCCAAGGCGGACCTCACCGGACTAAGTAGCGATTACAACACACTAATCGATCTATCGACGTTGTGGGCCTGTGCCGAAGCAAGTGCGTCCATTGGGAAAACAACTGTCGAATGAAAGCAGGAAGCTTTGGGACGGTGTGACAAGTCCGGTTGTTAAGGAAGGAGTTTTCGGAAGCTACCAAGGAGAAGGTTGCGATAGAGCAGAGGCAGAGGGACGCGGCTGCAGAGAGAAAGAAGCAAGGTGTTACGTGAGTGTGAGCCCAGTTTGTTAAACCGAACACTCGCTCATCTGGTCTGGTTTATCAGATTTGTGCCTGAATATTTCGAGGCGGATATAACCTCTGGTGTACCAATCCTCACCGAGAAAGGACGCAAAGCTATTGAAGAGGAGCTCAACGAGATCGACGACATGGACGAACCTGAGGTGACGACTCCCCATGCATAGATTCCCCAGTATGTCATCATCGTGGACGTTATCTTGTTCGGCTTTCAGTAAGTATACCTTTCTACTGCGATATTAGAATTCCGTTGATACTCCCTCCTCTTCCTCTTCTCCTTCCCCTTTTCCTCAAATAAATGTGGTCTAGACTTCCATTTAAGTACATATTTACTATAAGCATTTGCTTGACGATGGAGGCAGCTCTGGATGTGGGTTGGTTTTCTTTGTGTGGAGGGGTTTTTTTTTTGCTTTGAAGCTCGATTTCTTTGACTAGTTATCATGATCTGTTCTTGCATATTTACGACCTTCACGCATGAATCGTATACTATAATATTGATCTTCTACTGCGCTGCTGCCAGTGTCGCTCATAGATAAGATAGGCGCTCAACTACATTTGTAGCCATTCCCTCAACATTCCCTGCAATCCGTTATACCGTAACCCAGCTTGAGTGTCGATGATAATCTGCAAATCTCAACTGCTTTTTTTGAACTGCGGCCTGTGGTAGTTTACTGATTTAATAATATTTATCGCAAGAGGATCGATCTGACTCCATATTCGAGCTACTTATACTGGTCTCCGAAGAGCTTGAACAAGTCCAAAATTTTGCCCCTTCTCCGAGTCGTGATTCAGAACCGATATCCAGCATATTTCCTTCCAGGATGCAATGTCGCTGGTCATGTCAGATGCAACTTTTTATGTGGCAGGTGTCCGTTTACGACAAATTTTAGGTTTACAAGTCAAAGCGTCGTTTAGCAATACATGTAGAGTAACTCAGTCAGTTATCAAGTTGTATTAGGGGCCGTCATAAAAAATGAAAGAATGAGGAAGGGTGAGATCAGCGAGGAGTGGAGTGCAGAGCTTGGGGCAAGTGTGACATTGGCCCTCTTTTCTCGCTTTCACCTTTCCGTCTTGAATCTTTTCGTTCATGAAACTGATACCATCCTTCGATCCATCTTTGCTCTCTTCAGTTTAATCTGGAAGGCTAATGGGCTTAGCCTCAAACCAGATGAGATAGATGGCGACTCGGAATATTCGGGAGCTACTTTGGCCGAGCTACCCATTTGGTTACTGCAACAGCTCCTCGAAGCGATGGTTCCCTTCACGCCGTCGTTATCAATGCTCGACGAGCCATTGAAGCTGACACTATTGACATAAATGCTTTGGTTAACGGCCATCCATTCAGTGATTCGACTCTGGACAGGCGGAGCAACACCGACTTGCAGGAGCAATGGTCTAGGAATCGCCCTCGTCACCTGTGATCTCTTATGCTTCTCTCAAAAGCTCTGCGTATGCTGTTTCATTGTAGTATGTGAATATTTAGGGACGAGACCAACGGGTATTGAGAACGCAATCAGACTAAGATGTGATGCGAAACTCGGAACACGATAATGTAAATACCGAGAGGAGATGAGATATAGGGAGAACTTCGAAAGGTATGAAGAGCAAATTTCAAACAAGAATAAAATGAACCTTTGTATGGTCTGTCCTTGGTCCTGCAATCCCACGGAGCCCGTTGCGTCCTGATCATTCTTACACTGAATGCTTCGATAATAATGCGCTTCATACTATGAATAATGAAGCACTTCTGGCAGTGACTAAGGAAGGGGCAAGTGGTGGGAAGGGCCGGAAGCAAAGGAGGTGAGCAGGGAAATGTGGTCACGGCTTATCACCACTAATCTTCGATGCGATCGGGCCTGTCTACGGACTACCTCCTCCATCCAATGATTCAATTCCATCCCCACCTCCACCAGCGAACTAGGCGGCAAGGGTACGCTTCCGACTTCGAATGACAAAAAATTATTCAAGAAGGGACAGGGTACATAGTTGGCTAGTACTGATTGCGGTTCTGAGTCTCGATACAGTCGGGAAGAAGCTGCGCGCGTCTAACACCGGCACGTAACGTTTAAACTCCCTGGCAGTAAAGTGGCTTTCCTTTCTTACCTGGTATACCGATACTCTCGGTAATCGAAACAATCGAAACTTTCTCTACGCTGGTATTTGGTTAAACCACAGATCATTCGATCAAGTAATACCTCTTTTTGTTCAATATCGCTGGATTCAGCTGGATTTCAGCTTCCGATTCAGCAGTTATTTTCTCTGGCCTTATCACGATTCACGAACTAGCGCTGCATCGGGCTCCGGGTGGTGCTGCTTACTAGTACTATGGTATTTTTGCCGTGCTCCCTCTAGTCTTATGCTCTCTGTATTCTTCATCATTAGCACGCATACTACGCTGTCGCCATCGCTCAGATTCGGAGTCTGATATTCTTCAAGTTGAACAGAGATGTTAATAGAAAATGCTTCAAGACGTGAACTTTAGTTCTGGATCGGGCCTTGCTTGCTACATGGATATCTTCTAAAAATGAGTAATATGGGGTACTTCATTTCGGAGCCAGTCACTTGAGTAAGTACCACCTGTCGACTCAAAAGCAGTAAGTACTATATACATAGTATCTACAGGGACCCGGGTACCTGCTTTGATACTGATATCATCCGAAATTCCCAGTATTCATGCCCATCGGAAGGGCTGCTGCTTGAAGCTTAAAGCGTGGCGACATTCAATAACTGGCAACATGGACCATCCATCCTCTACTCTTGCATCCTTCGATCCAACTAACACACTGGGTTCACTCTTAATTGGCGGTTTCATTGCAGTCTTTCTGTTTAGTCTTTCAACTGTTCAAACCTACCTTTACTACAGAGAGTATCCGAAAGATCGTAGACTGATTCAAGCTCATGGTTAGCCAATGTTCATAAAATCATGATCAGCTTATTTGACACTGAACGGGTTCACGGTTTGCATTCAGGTGGCTTTTGTTTGGTGATTGCTCACTTCTCCTTTTTCACTCATACGGAAGTGTGCTTATTCAAGTCAGGATCTGCGAGCTGGCTCATACGATTGGTATTACCAATTTAATCTATGTCCTAGTTATTACTTTCTACGGACAACCGGAAAAACTTGTCAAGTTTCCACCAGTCCTCAATCTAACTTATTGGATCTGATGCTCCTGTTACTGCTGCGGTACAGGTACCTAACATCCTCATCTATGATCAATGATTACTGCTGCTTACAGAAAATACTTACAGATATTCTACACTTGATCGTATCCGGCGGTTCATTGGTCGACGAATCTATATCCCTGTAACCCTATGGTTCCTTTCCGGCATACGCATGGCTGGCGTCTATTTCCTTGTGATTGCTGCTTTCATGGTTCCCTCAGAGACAGAATATGTCGTTGATTGGGGATGGATGTTCACTCTTTTATTTATCATGGGGGCATTTGTGGATGTTGCCATTGCTATTGCTCTGGTGGCCAATTTGTACACTCACCGCAAGCATGTTTTCAGTCCGTCAGTCATCTGCTTATATCAAGATTTGCTATTTGATAAATCGTTCTCCTCCAGCACCCAAAAAATGTTGGATAGGTTGATTCGGTGGACTGTCCGTATGTTTCCTGTCACTGCCATGAAAACTAATGCTAACCAATGCGCTGTCTAGAAACGGGTTTGGTCACTAGGTACAGAGTCTTATGAATGGATCCGTGAATAGCACTAAAGGTTCCTTCGAATCTAGCATTGTAGCAGTGGCCGTTGTCATATGTGTAGGTGAATTTCAGTATCTATCTAACCATTACACTCATTTAATGGCAGTTCCAAACTATGAAATCCAATTGTGTGTAAATTTTGCCCAAAATATGGTATGTGTAGGATTCTAATGTGGTAAATATTTCCAGTAATCTGGCTTACAATATACACCTGCCTGGGCGAAGGTTAGATTTTATTAGATCCTAGGAATGAACAAATTCTTAATGAATCCCCAGTATACTCCAACTCCTTTATGGCAATGTATGGTTACTGAGCTTATCTGCATTATGAGATTCATTGCTCAACTCATATTTATTCTCCAGATTGAATGCTCGAAACGGTTTTCAGAATGATGATACACTTTATGAAGTGAGTGTTCCGGCTGGAATACTGTTTCCGGATGCCAGTGCCAGTGGTGATACTGAGTCAAAGGCCACAAAATGAGATTGGTAAGTAATCATTTCTGGAAGCTATGTGTTTGACAAATACATATTCACTATCAACCTATATCAGCATTGACTTC